>JAODKM010000002.1:17347937-17359468 GCA_026780845.1 Petrocephalus sullivani | reverse complement strand
CTGTACTCGGTGAAGCCGTGTTGTGCTGCATTTGTGGGTTGCGCCTGTGCCATCAGCTGCTGTACTCGGTGAAGCCGTGTTGTGCTGCATTTGTGGGTTGCGCCTGTGCCATCAGCTGCTGTACTCGGTGAAGCCGCGTTGTGCTGCGTTTGTGGGTGCCTCTGCCTCCTCTTTCTGCTGCCCCCTCCCATCCCCCAGCCTGACTGTTGTGTAATACTTCATCCTGCCTCAGGCCCTGGTTACCTAACAGGAGCCCTACTTTGTATAGCTGGGAAAATGAGCTGAGCCTGTAGCTCTGCTGTGGCTCTTTCTGCAGCATTATTTTCTCTCTGGCCATAAAGTGTAATTAAACGTGTAATAAAAAAGGAGTTGGAATGCTGATGTGAAATGATTAGTGTTTGTGTCACAGGCAAGGTGCAGCCTGTGTCATTGTCCTTCCTAATGACCACAGTGACTCTAATTGTCTCGGGTCTCTTCCGGGACTAGATACTGATATCTTAATTTGTATGGACATATCCGTCCAACTAGTGAGGATCCAGTTAGGTCACATTCTACACCCCTGAACTTTTAGGGTGTGCTTTCTAAATCTAAGTAAAACCTTTAATCTTTTTAATACAGTTACATCAGCCTAACTTCTGTTGTGTGTGTTTTGTGTGTTACCAGTTTTCTGAAGCCAGCAGCAAAAACAGGAAGTCATGCAGCCGCCGCAGCAGCAGCCCCGACAGGAAGCACAGGGTAACAGACCTTGTTTTATGTTTGCATATGCATAGAAGTGATGCAGAGAAGTAGCTTTTTTCTCCCTACTTCTGTTGATCTTTTCATGTGCATTTTGTGTTCATTCTACTTACGTCAGTTTATAAGTCTGTGCTGGTAGTGCTTTACCCAGTGGCCTTTTGCAGAAGACTGTCTGTCTCCCCCTAGGGGTGGATTTCCAGATACCAGGCCCTCATCCAATGGCCTTCGGCAAAGATGTTCAGTAAGGCTTTCTCTTTGTCGTATTGTTTCAGCTTTGAATTTATGACAAGCACTTTTTGTCATTGGTTCATTTAGGTGTTTGTGTTTTCAAGAAAATGTGTCATAGGATATGCTTAATTTAATCAAGATACAAGATTCTATAGTACAGTTCAGGATGTTACCATGGATACATGGTAGTTGGACCCATAAAGATGCAATTTCAGAGAAACCATTCAAGATGTCTGCAAAGGCACAGCAGGAGAAGAAATGTGCAAAATCTGCTCATTTCACTGCCAAGCTGGCAAGTTGTCTAGAAGTAAGATGCACTCGGACTGTAAAAACTTACTTTCAGCTGATCAGAATAGTTGTAATTCAGTGACTTGCATACCACACCACTTTCTTTCAAGTGAATAAGCTCAGACACTGAGGATTTGACATCTTTATAGAGGAAAATAAACTGTACCAGGGTTGTCTCATGACTGCAGTGTATAGATGCTTTTATGTAGGGTAAGATCAGTAGAACAGTAAGTGGTGTCCCTCCCTCTCCCCAAATGAATGCATAAATAAAATGTGAAATTAACCCTGTGGTTGGAAATGGAGCAATAGTCTGTTTCAAAAACTGCTGGGACCAGATCACTAATACCAGATGTCGCGTAGAACATGGCAGGCTCACGCAAATACTTTTACTTACACGTGTGGAATCTCCTGTTTGCCTCACGTGTCTAAGCCTCTATCATTTAAGCATGTTGTTATTCATTATTGCTCTTTTAATACTATTAAAAGTATTGTTACTATTATTTAATACTCAGTCAGTACTTTGCAAAACTGGGTTTTTTTTTTACTAAGGTTATACCCGGATTTCTTAACTATAGCCAATGCCGTTATTGCCGTCTGCCTAAGGTTCTGTCTTCTCGTGTTTTTATTTATCCATTTTTAATAATTATAAACTTTTTTTTATATGCAGGCTAGGTTTCACATTGTATATAACTCCAGCTGCTTACATGGCGTGACTCACTTGCCAAACTCCCTCTCCGCAGAGTGCACAGAATATGGAGCAAATGGCATCTCGTTCCCCCAGCTTGCAGCGCTCCAGCAGCCGACCAGGTACCCCGGCCTGCGGCTGCACCTCCACCCCACGGCTTTGCCCAGCTGTGGCACTGAATCAAAAGCCGCTCCCATTTCCATCTGCCTGTTCTGGGTGTACTTCCTTATTCACGGGTGACGCATACAGACAGGTGGACAAATTGGCTTACGTCATCTTTCCAAATGCTTTGTCATATTTGTCTAGCAGCCCATCATACTGAAACCCTCGCCTACAGCGTAAAGCATGTTTGTACAGGGCAGGCACACGCCTAACGACATTCTCCAACATCGAGAGACATCTAACAACACCTAACTATAGAGTAATAGCAGTGTGTGAACAGTTGGGGTCTGAATGCATGAGTTCAGCTGCTTTTTAGAGGTTGGTGATTTACCTGCAGAGGCAGAACCATGTCCGTTACCACCAGTGCTTCAGGAGTTAGTAAGAAAAACCAACTTCTGCTAAAAACATTTGTGTTTGTCAGAAGTGCCCCTGTCTCCGAAGGCCAGCTCCCCCACGGGAACAAACCAGAAGCCTAGCAGCTTCCTGTTTCGCGCCACATCTCGCTGCAATGTGAAAGCTTCAGGTACATGGGGCCTGGCCGCTGGGGCTGTTTCAGCGCCTGTGCTCGTGAATCGGGGTGTGGTCAGGTCGCCTGCAGTTTCCATCCTCTGGTATGAAGGGCCAAGAGACCCGATATGTGTGATAATTAGGGGGTGCCTGACCTCAGGTACAGGGGGAATGTGGTCACACAATTAGTTTAGAAAATTTAACGAGCTGGAACCTGAAGTGATTAAAGATTTTCCTGTAATATGCCACCAAGGCGCCTTCCTTTCTTTTGGGTGTTTTTCCGCTTTGAGTACACCTATCTCTCTGAGTGTCTTTGCCGTGTGTCTCACCACGTCTGTCTCCCTAGGCTCGGTGCAGTGTCTAGCTGATTCTGGTCGCAGTGATTCCAAACCCTCGCTACGCTCAGCCCGAGAAGATAAGCAAGACATCGCACAGCTTCGCAAGGTCGCTCACTCTCTCCTTATAACCCTTCACTGTAACATTTACGAAAGTTCTTGAAAAGCTCCTTTGGGGAGGTATAAGTCTGCCGTGCCAAGCCAAAGATTTAATTGCATGTTTGTCATAAAGTACATTTTTAGTTAGAATAAGGGAAATGACATCCCTAATTTTAAGTTAAAGATCAAGGGGAGGCAATCAGACAAATTTGCATGGTAATTTCTTCAGTGTTGGGAAGGATTTAAAAAAAATATGCTTTCACAGTAATGCAGTCACTGATGTAGATTTGGAAATAATTAGGTCCTTGGAAATTAGATACTCTATAGGCCAAACCCAAGTCTTGAACATAATAATAAAGATGCATGTGCCTAGGGATATAATCAACCGTACTCTAACCACAGGGCAAAAGCTGTGTGAGAAGGGTCATGGGGAACAGGCTGGGTCTTTGACTGGGACAGTCAGCCAGTCTTAACTGTGGTTACATGGTGATAACAGGCAGCTGTCATGTAGGCTTTTGGCAGCACTGTGTTATAGTTTCAACGTGGGATGTGAAGTTAAAGTGGGGAGTGGTCCTGAAAAGGTTCAACTTCAGTCGATGGCATGACTTTCCAGCAGAGATTTGGGCGAGGGTTTGAAACGGGTGTGGTGTGGGAAGCTTAATTTCATTAACGAATATTGCTGTATATCATCTGAAATTTGTCAGACTAATTAAATAATAAATCATTATGTAGTTATGCTGGTTGCGTCAGTTTAAGAGATGGAGGCATTTTTGAGGGTGAGAAGATCAGCATAGATGACAGGCTGGTGGTTCTAGAATGGAGAACCAATGCATAGAACGAAGTGTGAAGTGTTTTACGATCACCTGGTTAGGGTTAAAGTGAAGAAGACTTGTTGTAGAGCCCTATTGGCTTAGACATAAAGCGTGACTGACAATGGATGGCGCTCATCTGGTCACCGCTACTCACGTATTTTCTAATGAAGTTTGACATTTCGCATAAATGGAACAAAGTAAGTGGCTCGAGAGCCATTGGTCAGGGATGTGAGAATCCTTAAGGTATCTGAGAAGTTTCAAATGGTTGGTGATTAAGCAGAAGGTAAGACTGTAAGGCTGTAGCAACTAACCAGTGTTGATGAAGTGGTAATAAAAGTATTTGACAAGAAATTATGTCACATGTTGATTGCATTTTTGAGGTTTGCTGTGTAAATTGCATATAATGACATCACTATCTAGCAATGGTGACACTTTTCCATGTGCTGTTATGCTTGTGTACATGCTACATGTGTCTGTGGACACAGATGGTCACAGCTGAGGCATACGTAAGCAGTGTTATTGCAACACGACAGCAGACGGAAGATATAACACCACATACACAAATACTAGCAGTGTAGTGACGTGGGTGAACTTTTACGTTTCAAAGTTGTTACTAAGCTTAAGTGGTATTACGGTACTATGGTATTCCGTGGTAATTTCAAATCTAGCCAACAAAATTATCTGCCACTGTAAACTTTATCACCATGATTTAAAAATGCCTGAGTAGCCTTGATATTGAAAATACAGTATAGTGCGGTCTTAAGTACAATTGGTAGCAAGCCAAATTTGGCGAAAGCGGATCTTTGTCTCTATGTCACTTTGTCACTTTAAATAAGCTTTCTCTACTCACAGCTGGGGCTTTAAACCTAAAGATGCATTTTAAATAAAGCATCTGCTCTTTTTTTTTTACCCTGTGTTTTCCCTCAACTACTCGATTTGATGATCACCTCATCACATTGTAAACTATTTTTGATGATGATTGTTTAGTTGCAGCCCTACTGGATTGAGGAAAATGTTTAAACAGGAAGTAGATTCCCTGGCATATGTGGGGTGGATGGTGGGACTGACTGGTACATTTCTTCGCCTATAAATCATTAGCCAATGGGTAGGAGGAGTTACATCTGCAGAGAGTTTCTGAAAGCGTGTTCCCGTGTGTGGAAAGCGGAGTTGTGGAATGAGAATTCTGATATTAGTGAGGTGGTGGCAGTGTCCGTGGTCATTGTCAGAGGTGGCAGGAAGAATACAAAGGATGAGATATCTAATTGTTTTCCAGCCTTGTGAATGATTGTACCTTTGACTTCAACCTCAAGTAACTGGGTACCGTCCCGTAGATGGATGTAAAAAGCACAGTGGTCAGCAGTGCTTTATATGCTGGCATTGATCCTAGAAGGTGGTTTGTCTTGAAGGAAGCTTTTCGGAAAGAGTGAGAATGCATAATAGATTTAAAAATGGAGATGATTCCATGTGCAAATGAGAAGCCTGGGTTCTGAACACCTTAGTCTGCACACAGTCCCAGCCTCCCATGTCACGTCTCTCACAGCCCTCATTGAGTCACTCTAATGCACTGATCCACTTAAATTATTAAACCGAAGCAGGGGACAGTGCGCATTCTCCTAATCTTGATCCATCTGTTTCTCTCTCAGACTCTAGAGTCCCGGCTGAAGGTCTCTCTCCCAGAGGACCTGGGCGAGGCCCTGTCCAACGGTACCATTCTCTGCCAGTTAGTCAACCACATCCGTCCACGTGCAGTGTCAATAATCCATATACCCTCCCCTGCTGTGGTGAGCCTTCTTCCGCCGTCAGTGTGACTGATATACCCCTGGGGAGGGGACATGCTGTCTTAGTAGACTGCTGCTTATGAAGGTTTTGGTTACAACAGTGTTTGTGTAAAATATTTAAATAACTATTAATCTGAAAATGATGGCGCCTGTAAATGGACAAGTTTGAACAATATTGTTTCACGTCACCTGGTAAAACTTATGCGTTGACTTGCAAATATTTTTGGGTCGTGCCAGAATTGCAAGGGAACACAAATGAGTTGTGAGGAAATGCAAAACTGATTAAAAATATTTTCCAGCCCCGTCCCTTTATAGGCATATTCTTTGTTATTCTTCCTGTCTTCCTTAATGGATCATGTGAATCCATTTAGTGCTTAATAAATTTTAATTATGGATGTTACTGAATCTTTAATCACTAGCACAGTTGGAACAAAAACAGCCGACATGAGTTTCAGGAACCCTTGATCTAAACCTACCAATAAACTCGAGGCCATCATTACAGCCCTGTACTTGGAAGCGCTCTGCCTCCAGCTTTGATCTCCTTATGTCTCATTGCTGTGTATTATTACGCTCATATAGTGTAATTGTTTATGCACATGATAATATTTATGTCTGAACCCTGCAGCCAAAGCTCAGCACTGCAAAGTGTCGCCTCAACGTGGAGAACTTCATTGCTGCCTGCCGCAAGCTGGGCGTCCCAGAGGTAATGGCCTGCCGCTTCTCTGCCCTTTACTTCCCCCGGCTCCTATTTAGCGCACCTGGGGTGTTTCTTCATACTGATAAGTGATGTTCCCGAGTATGTCAAGGCCTGATGTCAATAGTGCTGAATTACTCTCAGTGTTTTATTAGTGTTGTTAATCAGTCCATCATGAAACGTGAAACAGACGTATTAAAGTGTTTTTCAGGTGAAGCAGAAAATGTGTTTTGAGTTTATGTCCTGAGGGGGTCACCTCCTGGGTGCCTCACATGTGTGAGACAGGGGACAAGAGCAAAGTGGCAGTCACGTTACCAGGGGGTTTCATGTTTCAGTCTCAAATAGGGAAGTGCTAAACCTTAGCATATAATACATATTCAGCTAACGGGCGGTTGCTCAGTGGGTAATGAATGCTATTATATACTGCTCCCTCCAGAACTATTATGGTCGTTCTTATTCATTAAGGTTTCTTTTTTTTTTTTTTTACATTTTTTTCTTAAATAGCTGATTTTCATGAATCACATTAGCCTTGTGAAGGAGGTACCAGGTAGTTTACTTGAATGTAGCACTTAATGTTTCTGCATACTGCTGATATATTTTAAACAGCATGCATAACACACTTGCATGTATTTAAGAAAGTCCACTGCTTTTGATTAGTTTCTAGAAACATCTTGGAGCCATTAATGCTGGAGCCTGTACCGAGTTGTCCATGTACATGCACACATACAGGGCAATTAAGAGATGCTGCTTAGCCTAAATGCATGCACTGTAAGGGGAAACCTGTGCAGCACTGGGAGAACAGACATAACAGGATGGATCTGAGCCCCCAGCTTTGGAGCTGGGAGGCAGCAGCCCTACCCATAGAAGCCAAACTCCACTCAGGCTCTTGTGAGTTTGCTCACTAAAATTGTAATAATTTGGTCTATTTTGAGATTAGACATCGGTGCTTTTTGTTCTTTTAAATTAACTCGATGTTTTAATGATACTCCGTAGGGAAATTTTTGTTTCTCTGATTATGAATTCAGCTAAAAGCATCAGTGTTCATTTTCAGCCTTTTCAGTCTAATCAGTCATAACTGATTTGTTTTTGTTGCCGTCTAACGTGCTTGGAGTCTCACTCCCCTCATTTTTGTTGTCCCTCACACTTCCTCTGCCACCATCTGCCTATCCATCTTCTTTGTCTTTTGCTTTCCACGTCTGCTTGCTTTTCTCCTCTGCACCTGCCATTCCGTATACGACATTTCCTCTCTGCCCTTGCTCCCCCACAGACGGAGGCGTGTTTGTCCTCTGACGTGTTGCGCTGTAACCCGCGTGCTGCCCTGCGCACCGTGGAGGCCTTGGTGGCCCTGGGCCAGGATGGGCCATCTCGGGACGTCCGCCCCATCGCCTCACTGCTCTCGCCTGGCTTCCTGCTCTTCTACTGCCTGGCCATGGGCCTGCTGTACCTGCTGTACCGCCGCCTCGCTGCCTAAAACACACACCGAGTCACACTCAGCTGCACACCAGTGCACACTTCACAAAGGTTTATACACGCTTACACAGAGCCGGCATGTGCAGACCTACAACTTGTGCAAATAATCTCTGAGCCGGTCTCTTGGGAGACCAGACGTTGCCCAGCAAGCACTGTATGATGAAACCAGGCATATCGCTTCGAGCTTCGTGTGCCGAGGTACTGGAGAGAGATGCAGAGCCCAGTGCTGGCCTCTCAGGGGCCAGGGGCCCACAAAGAGCCTGTGCTGACTTCACGCGGTTAGGCTCAGCTGGGCAGGTGTGCCTGTAATTTCCCATCTCTTATGCTGACTGCCACATGCAGCACACAGGCCTCAGCCGCTACCCTTCACTTAGGCACCTGATATGTAGGAGTACTGAGATCATAATTGGGGAAAAAAATCATCTGTGAATCATAGTTTTCAAGCCCTTGCAGTAATTTAGCTTTTTGTGTGAGTTTAAACTGCAGGTATGGATCTGTTTTACAGGGTTAAAAATTAAATGAGTTGCTTTTACATAAGTTAATGCTGAACTGGACTGTCTACACTCGTGTTTCTCAGCCTGGTCTTAGACCTACAGACAGTCCATGTTTCTGCATCCTCCCAACTTCTGGTGGTAAAAAAATATGGACTGTCTGGGGGTCCCTGAGGACCGGTTTGAGAAACGCTTGTCTGCACTGCCACAGTGTGCTAGCCTTGATTTCTGCCACTGACTTTCCTTAAAATGAATATGAACTGTGACCAGCAGGGGGAGACGTTTGCTTACTCAGTTCCCTGAATACATTGTAATTAGAAGGTACAGATACTTCCAAGTTTGTATGATTTTTTTTTCACCATGTGTAAATTTGAAAAAAAATAAGTTATTTTATTTTTATTTATTTAATGCTACCAAGGAGTTTTAGGAGGTAGGGGATGCTTCATATTTTTCTTAACTACTGTATCGTAGTGATCACAATTATCGGTTTTCAGTTACTGCTAAAGCCTCAGTATAGTGGGTGGTGATATTCTGTAACTGGCCATCTACTGGCAGAGTGTCGTACTGTGAACAGCAGCATTGTATATATTTGAAACTGTCTTCTGAGCTGCAGGGTCTATTACCGAGTATCTGCCAGGCTGCCCAGTGTAGTTGTGCTGGGGCATTTATAGGCCTGGTCTGCCCACTCAGTCACTCTTGCAGTATAGACATTATAGTCAATAAAACATTTAGGTTCTTCCCCACAGTGAGTGCATATCAGTTTTAAATTACCTTAATTGCTGACACTGACGATGTAACAATTCTGCTTATGCGCAATAGGGTCAGATTGCTATTCAGGTGCTCCTGTCATTACTCAGTGAGACATTCCTTAAATTTCTTAGCCAGAGGGTAAATGCAATACTGCATACATTACAGCTTTGTTTTAATTCAGAAAATTCAGGTACCCCCCACCCACCCACCTTTAATGACTGTATCGCTTCAGAGCACGTAGGACTTCTGTAAAATCAAATGATATGCTGTATGCTCTCTAAAAGCTCCACACATCCATTATGGACAGCTACTGTGTAGACAATGAACATTTTCAAAGGAAAAATGTGGAAAGAGCAGCTGTGATGTGAGGGTAGTCTTTATCACACTCTTGGGGAGAACTGTCCCAGGGCATCCTTTTAAATGTTTGCTTTCATCTTGGTCACATCATTTTAACATCATCAGTTGTCTGGATCCAGTCTTTAAAACTGACAACCAAATTATAGATTTGAAGAAAGTCTAACTGAGCTTTGCAACCACTAAGCCTTGCAACCACAGATGCACAAATTGTCTTATGTGCTAATTAAATTAACCCTTTGCAGAGAACTTGTATTTTGTAATATTTATATCTATGTATTTAATGAGAAGTTTAAAAAAATATCTGAGTTTATATATATATAAATATATATGCAGTTTCTTTATTGTAAAGAATATATTAAAAGAAGCTCCATGTTTTGTCTGCTTATGTCGTTTGTGTTTTTGTACCTGCTCAAAGCATTGCTAATGATTGCTTTTAATGTCTCCCTGTGATTTAAGAGATACAGTGATATAAAACATTACTGAGCAAAGGTAATTGCTAGTTTGCCTCATAACTATTACTTTGTGTATGTCTGAAATGATAGGCTTTTTAAGCCTCTGTTTATCTCTGCACGTCCCACTCTTTTCCCTGAAGTCAGCAGTCTGGTCATAAATATTTGTGAAAATTTGTGTTCTTGAGCACCAAGTACAATTAACTCTGCAGCAAGGCCCCTAACAGAGAAGGTGAGTCACTGCAGCTGATCGCCTGGAATTCACCTGCATGCTGGGTGGTGGTGTTCACTCAACTGGGTCATCATACTAACCTTTGATGCTAGTCTTTTCTTCTTTTGCCCTTCTTTCCAATCTGTCCGTTTCTGCTTGCTACAGCTCAGTTAACTAATTATTGGATACTAGTTTATTTTCTTAATATCCTATTATAAGAGCTGAAGTAGTTGCTGGGTTCTGCATGTTGGCTCTGATGGCCCAGATAATGGAGTCTAATTTCCTTAGGTGTTTGGGTTATTGGTACGAATCCATCTCGTTTTTTCATAATCCTACCTAAACTAGGTGCTCTGAGGATAGGTATGTTAAACTCACTTAAATGTAGCAGCTTAGTCTGCTCACTGCCCTTGTATTAGACTGAAACAGCACGACTGTTAATTGAATGCATGACCACAGTAACACTGAACAGGCGAATTCTCCTTCTGCTTTCACTGGAAGGAACTATCTATAAAAGGAACTGATAGAAACCTGATGGATTCTGGTGTTGAAGGGTTAGGGTGGCATGTGAGCAGTACTTACTTTGGATCTTTGGTCATTGTGATCCTGAGTATGTAGCCAAAAGAAGAAGCCCTCTTTCTGGTTTAGCTTCAAGTGTTTCAGAGAATGGTGAAAGATGAGATGCATGAATCTTCTGTGAACTGGTAGCATGTGCTGTAAAGAAATTTCTCTCCTCCCACCCCCAGGATACCCTTTGTCCTTCCCAGTTGATCCTGGAAGATGAGGGTTTGGCACGGATTGCTCAGACTGTCCAGGCGCTGATGGATCTGCCTGTATCTGGATTCAGGCGCTCCTCCCGGCAAGACCAGCCCGATCAGAACCCAAACAGCTCTGCTTAGACTCAGGAAGACGAAGGTTTCACAGATTGTGTGTTCTGTCCCTTTTAGCAGGTAACTCTTCATTCTGTTTGAGGTACTTGTAATGAGCTAGATGGCCAATAACACCTCAAATTTTGATTAAATCTAAATTCAAAGAAAATTCTAACAGGATTCCGTTCTGGGGGATTTGGGGGTGAGACAGTCCTTGTTAACAGAAATATCTGCTTGTTTTGATGAAACTGGGGCAGAAATACAAATGTGTTCAGTAAGAAATCCAGTTGTGTTCAGAATAATAAGTGTGTATAAAAACGTGACTAAAGCCCTAAGTCCTTATAATAGCTTTTATTTCCATAAAAGCGAATGCATTGGGAACGCTGTACATTCTATTCCTAATTAAAACATGAAGAAAAATGATCAAATTTGTGTTAATCCCTTATAGACATTTAAGAAAAAGGAATATTAGGCTGTTCAAAAAATAGCAGTGTCTGCATTCTTCTTTACAAACTCAAACATTCACTGTGTAAACTGAAAAAAACTTTCAAAAGATTTAGCTTCCCTTTGAACCACAGAACTAATATTTAGTTGTATAACCATGATTCCTAGAA
>JAODKM010000002.1:17334814-17347837 GCA_026780845.1 Petrocephalus sullivani | reverse complement strand
TGTCATGTCTGTTGGTTTTCTATTATTCTGCTACACCTACTAGCAAATTATTTGCCATGTAGAAAAAGGTAGAAAATTAATTTCTACCAAAAACAGTGATGGGTCACGTTAGTGATGTCGGACTGCTATTATTTTGAACACAACTGTATATAGTGATGTTGACGACATGATTTGCCCAGTTTTGGTCTTGTGGCCTGTTTTGGACTGGATTAACGTTTACCCATTTTGAAATAAGGATAAACCATATAAATAAAGAACTTTTTAAAAACTTTTATTGCTTGTTCAGTACTTTCCATCTTCACATAAAAATAGTAAAAGTGCTTTTAACAGAATAAACAATGAAAGGACCACATTATGTTGATGAAAGAGTACTCATTGAAAAAATAGATGTTTCTGTATAGCATTCACTGTCCTAATCTCATTTGGCAAATTTCTGAATGACTGTAATGACGTTCCTTCAGTCACTCTAGCACAGGGGGGTCAAACCCCAGTCCTGGAGGGCCGGAGCCCTGTGTAGCTTAATTCTTTCCCTGTTCCACCACAAATGACTGAGCTGAAGAGCTGTGTGGTAACAAGGAGCTGCACGGAGTTGAATCAGGTGTGTTAAATGAGGGTAAACCCAAAAATGTGCAGGGATCCGGCCCCCCAGGACTGGAGTTTGACACCCCTGCTCTAGCAGTTAGCATACCACACTTCTAAAACCGCTTCCAGAATTCTGCATTCCTTAAATGAATCTAATTAGATTTCCTCTGAAGAGAATGCTTTTCCCACGTCATGGATAAATATGGTATCTTTTGAGTCCTGTGACCATATGCTGATCACTTGCTTCCCTCATTCATATTTCCTATATTTACTTTTAAAATGAAACGTAAAGGTGCACTTTAATGAACTGTTTTGTTAAAAGGATTTAAAATTAGGCAGAATGTATTCTTGTAAAAAAAAAAAAATCAAAAGGGCAGCAGTAAGCTGCCTCTGCCTACAGTGTTTACAGAGAGACTTTCTCAGCACGTGTATTAAAACTCCTATCGATTCACATGCAGCTTAATCGTGACGGCGTTCAGCCTGCTAACTTAAGCTTTTTAATGCTTGCATAGTGTTTTGGTCTGTGTGTTGTTCATGCACACAGTATTAAGATGGATGATCACATTTAAACTAATGGCTGTTACTTTGGGGAGTTCAAGGCAAATGCCTTGTGGGGAAGAGAGCCCACTTAACTCTGCCCCTGGATGCATTTGGCTCAATCACTCACTCTCTCATGCACTTAGATGACTAAAAGCAGTAAAAGCCAAAATCTGAAATTATTTTTGAAAAAAAAAAAAAAACTAAAGAAGCACTTGTTGGAAGCAAAAATGTAAACAATCCACCTCCTATTTATCCTGTTGTTCAAGCAAATGCACTTTCTGGAGCCCAATGGCAGTCCTGCAAAGACAGGAAGGTTGGCTTTAATAACCTCACTAACACTGATCCAAAGCAACACTGATCCAAAGCAAGCACTCTTTTCAGATGACATTCCCCTTAAGGCCGATCAGGTTACATTTCACTAGTTGTCTAATTCTTGTTTAGAACTTTAGGGAACCCTACACATCTGTCTGTCATTCTCCAAAAAAAAAAAAGATGAAAGGGAGAGGGCCTCTGGATGTTACACGGAATCGGAAGTCAGAGTTTCTGAGCCATTGTGAGAATGGGGAGGAGTCAGTAGGTGGCATCTATGGCGTTGACATTTCCATCCATCTGATGCCTAAAGGAGACACGGGCCTTCTGGGAATAGTAGGCCTGGGGCCCTGCAGCAGTCCCACCACCTTCATTCTCACTCCCCCAGGAGGCTGTGGATGAGAGGCGTGCTTTCTCTTCAGGGAGGTCTATGTAGCAGCACAAGGGACAGGAAATGAGAAAATGTTCAATTTTAAAGTTTGTACACCAGTAAATTTCTCTGCTTGTGGAATGATATGGAAGCTGTTAATGAAGCTATTTGCCATTTGCACAAGTTTGAATGCTTGCATAATTGCCTTTCCTCTCCTTTTTAAGGCATTCACAGCACAGCTTGGGGTCAGAGCCCCGAGTCAGCCATTCACGCCTGCCATACTCACTCTCGCCATTCTCTTCACCCGCCATTGGTGGGCGCTGTCTTCCCTTGCTCCGCTCCTTACACCGCCGGTACCAGGCGAAACACTGCAGCACTTTCACACCCATATCTGCGGGAGATGCTGGAGAGAAAAAGAAGCACGTTCATGAGACGCATCCCAAAGAAGGCTGGATGAAGAGGGATTGTTATGTAAACACATATAAACACAAGCGGTGAGTGATGACATAAATGCCACTTCACTTATCACAGAAAAGTAAATGATTATCAGGTGTACATTGTTCATATGTGGAACAGTTAATGTGCCATGGCACACCTTCGGATTTAAGTCAATGTGGAAATGCTTGGTGCAATTATGCCATTAATTAATTGTCTATTCCAACACTAAGATTACACATTTAGTTGCTGAAAATGGTTGACTACTTCACCAGATATTGCCAAACTATTCAGCGTTTAATGTGAATCCACAGCTACTGGTTAGTCACTATCAAGGACGGATAAACATCCTCACTAGTTTGTGTGTCATGGTGTCAGCCCGTGGCTGTTTCGGCTTAGGTCCGCGTCTCGCCACTGCCATAAGTCTGCTGGAATTAGCCTGTCTCTGGAGCACACTTCAGCATTGCCTTAATCCTTTCATGAATGGTATGTAGGACAAAGTGACAGGCGGCTCATCGCGTCGCTTAATCCCAAAGGATGTGGCAACTTGGCATGGTGCGTCTTTCCAAGCTGTACCTGAACCCGACTACAAGACGACTAATATCCCCCATCAGTACTGCACCATGTATGTAGTTTTAGAAAAAGGCAGATTTTTTACACTACACTGAATCCTGTTGAAAATTGTAGAAATACGGTTGCAGAACCCATGAAGACCCTCAGCAAGCCAAGAGTAAAAGCCGAGTTCAAACTGTCATTGAGATGTCAGTTACTGGTTATGCTGCATTTGGCAAATAAAGCCCCAGGGTGACTCATTCCAATCAATTACTGCTTTGGCAGTTTACAGCTGCACCATGATTAATGATCAGAAGACCCTGAATCTTCCTGCAAATAAAATGAGCTTGGCAAGGCCTGGATTACTATATGAATGACAGACCAGGGTGAATAAATGTGCCTGCATTTGTATGTAATGTGTATTGCCCAGAAATTTAAGCTTTCACATTCTAATTAAATTTGACCCTGAATATATTGTGACAGGCTGTAAATCATTCAGGACAATGTGGATATCTGAACTTCTTAAAATGAGATTTTGCCAAAAACTGATGCTCTTCAATGTGAGCAGTAGTTGCGCTTCTGGCCACGAGTGGAATTTGGTTAGCTGTGCGTGGGAGCAGTCTTGTCTTTGCCATTTCTTTATTTAAAATGCAGTACTTCTGGTCAAATGTAAACTCCTGCATGCGTCTTTCAAATCAGCGTGAACCTGAACGGCGGCTACATTGCCACCTGCTCCTTTTTCGTTTGCTTCTTTGTTTTTTCCTCCCACATGCAGATCGCTGTGAGAGACCATAGCTGTCATACATGCACTCGCTGCTTCCCACCCATCTCTCTCCCAGTCTTACACATGTGACTCCCACCTCATGCACACAGAGACACAGCACGGACGATTGTAAATACCCAGGCACAATTCTCATTTCCCCGGATCCCCATCTGCATTCACAGGCAGCCCAGCCATGCACTCTACAGCGTGACCCGCCCCCGCCGCCGGCTGCCAGGCTCGCCCCTGCTGGCTCCCCTCGGTTGCCTCTGGTTGCATGTGGGCATGTTGCCCAGCAATTAACATGCCTCCCCTATGCTGCTGTTCTACCTTCTGCATAAATGCCCTGCACCATCACTGTGCCTTTTCAACACACCGCATACTCATGGCAACACTAATCCACTCACTGTATTCTCACTAGACTGGTTTTAAATGTTGAGCAAAGTTGCCATGTTGCTGGGAGTATTTTCAGTGTTCAAGTGTTGGCAAGTGGAAAAAAACAAGCATTAACTTTTTTTAAATACTGATTTTGCTTCAGTCTTGCGTAACCAATTGCCATTACAGTCCCTGGTTTATTCAGGGGCGGGAAACCTAAGACGGATAAGAAGGTTTTTGTAGTAGCATAAAAAAAAGTAGAGGAAGGAAATCTACCCAAAAGGAGTGATGAAAGCAGGATACAAATCCATATTTTCCTACTGAACATTCCGTACCCTTTGCATACTCCTATGCACCAGAGAATCATATTGCCAATAAACAGTGTGTATTAATATCCTTCCCTGTGTACACACACACATGCAATGTGGTCATTCGGGAGGACTCCCAGACCTGGCTCACACCGCCTGTGCTCTGATACAACAGCAGGCTGTTGGCGCCATGGCAGGACTTGAAACCTTGTTCTTTGTTATGGAAAAGGCCCAACTAGACTCCAGACAAGAACTGCTTGAGTTTTTGGCCGACAAGGAATTCAAAGACAGCCTATCAGCACGATCAGAATTTACACTTCAGGGCGGCTTGTGAAAGGGTGACGTCGGTCTGCTTCTGCCGTCTTACAGCTGGGTACGTGGCCAGTGAGAACCGCAAGGCTGGCAAACGGGAATGTCTTCATGGGTACGGCCCTGGCACGACACCAAACACAGCCACACCAGTCACGGCAGACAGGAGACTCAATTTCCAGGAACTCTCAAAGGCGAGCAAAAACACAGCTCAGCCTTAACAGTGCCTAACAGTGTTTGCTCAGTACTAAATGGGTTAAGGACCTGCATGTTTATCATGGACAGGTATTCAGGTAGATAAGAATTAGGTAAGAGGTAAAATTCCTGGAAAGCGCAGAGTGACTGTCACTGTAACATGCTTCTGACGGTGACGTGAGCCAGGGGAAGCAGTAAGTTGTATCTGTTTTCCTGACACTCCCTGTCAATAAAAGGTAAGTCCTTCCTAGCTTATTAGGTCCAGCAACCCAGCCAGGGGTACTGGGCTCCAGGGAACTAAGGGTGGGGTGTCTTTGCACTCATAAAATAAAGAGAAGCACAGTCTATCATATGGGCCTATTTGTAACCATCCACTACAGATGCAGCAGCTATTGGCTTTCGCATGTATCTTTCATTTCATTTTCCGTGTTAATATTTCCTATGTCAGTAAATTTCTCTGCGTGTTCGTACATTAAAGCACAAGCACTGGGTGTGTTTGTGCACGCGAGCTGCACTGGAATAATAATAATTAATAATAATAATAAATACTTTACGCTTCCCCCAAATGGGACTGGCGAGAAGCGGTCTTGTGCCCGAGCAACGCTTCCTAGGCGGACGCACTAAAATTCGGAATGAAACTTTTTTTCCGGTCTGGGGAACCACCCCAACTTTTATCCGTGTTATTCTTGCGGACGGCGTGCCATAGGTTATGGTGTGGCGCCCTTTAAGTCTAATCGCAAAACCATACTAAACTTGCACTCATATAAACATACAAGTTTTATGCACATTATAAATGCAGTAATATTTTTTCTATGCGACTAAATTACATGCCTACACATCATTTTCCATCTGTCGGTTTAAAACCGTTGTAATAAACCTCAGTTTGATTAATTTGTTTTTAATACAGCATTGAAATGTATTTTTCCACTACTGGATAATAAAAAGGATGAGTAAATATATATAATACTTAGAAAGGTGACAAAAACACTGACTTTCTCAAGGAAGCGCTGTTTTGAAATCTGCGATTTCGGTGCACGACGGAAACGGGAAGAAGCTTACGTCGATACACTATTGCAGGCATTCAGTTACATATCCACTATCGTTAGACGCGTTTACAGTGCTGTAGCTCGAAGGAAAAGATTTACTTAGCTGTACACAATCATTCCCCATGAATAGCGTTACATAAATCTAAGCACCGCAGGCAGTGTGGATCGAGTTATTCTTTAAACAGTAAATTGCTCCGTAGCCGAAATCTAAATTCGAGAAGGAGAAAATTACTAAAAACGTGCAGCTACTTCGATTGGGGGAAAAGGCAAATAGCCTAACAGGTGTGAATTAATTACAACGTGGTGGATCACGCAACCGCAACAGAAGGCTACAGATTTAATATTAAGTTGCTGACACTCTAGTATTTCCATAGTGTGGAACTTAATATTGTCATGTTTACTTCCCGCAAGGACGTGCGCCAGAAAGCAAACTGCTAGCCTGGGGTACGGATACGGGGGTATCCAACATCAAATAAGCGTAATTCTGGAAGTGCCTGGATTTGGCTACATATCTGTTATCTAATGAAGTTTATTCATAACTAATCTAACTAAACTAATAACTAAGCCTGGCACCTTATAGTGTTGAAATAGACACTGACTTAAAGTTACGCGGTAATTAAAATTAATCCCTTAGCCATGTGTAAGACGTTTATTGTGTACTTACCTGTCAAGGCTAAAGTAGACTGCCAATGAACTGATTAAAAATATTTCTCGGCTGGTATCCTTGTTGTGTGAACTTTTGTCCCTGGCCACAGCGCCGTCTGATCCTTTATTTTGCCCCTGTTCGGTGCGCTATAGCCAGTTTGATGCACGCTTATTACTGTGGCTCACTTGGTCACTACGCACCGATTCCCTTTTCGCGCTTATGTTTGGGGCAAACAAGTGTTAATGCACGGCCGTCTTAACAATGACAGCATGGAAAAAGCTGTGGAGCGGCCGGGTGACTGAGCTTTAAATAGCTGATAGCGATAGTGTCGCCCCGTGACACGCCCCCCCGCCCTCCTCGGCCCATGGCGGTGCGCCAAGGCGGAGCGCGAACTGCTCCGGACTGGTGCGCACTTTCCGCTCTAATTACACGTACGTTACGCACCATTCAAAGCCAACAGCTAGTGAGTCCGCCGCTAATTTGCGGTACGACGTAGGTTGTGTCATATAAAGCGACTAACAAATCACTTCAACCCTAATCCATTCGGTGGCCAACAAATCCGTATCCCAGCAATGACATGCAAGATGTTTTTTTAATGAACCGGTTAAGCTTTTCCAGGCATATTAGTAACTATATAGACCTACTATAAAGTAGGGATTTTCAACCTTCTCGTGGTCGCTGGGGGTAGGGGGTGCCTACGGGTCGATCCGGGATTTCAGAAATGTAAACACTCATATAAGTAGAAACCGTCAATGTGATTAAATTAAAGAAACACAGCTCTCAGACTTAAGAGAGCCGGGTCGCCCGGGACAGGCACGTCGGTATAATGACCCAGGCAGGCCGGACGCCAATCTGACCAGTTCCGTCCCTCACTACAAATATCCAGTTGTGTCAATCAAATTTATCATTAATAATAGCATTTTAAAAATACTATGTTATAAGAAAATGCACTGCTATTAAGTTCTCTGGGAATTGGGCAATAGAATATCGTAGAATAGAATAAAACCCCATAAATCGCCAGAAATCGAGTAAGTAAAAATAATTGGAAAGTAGCAAGATGTCATTCCTACTATTCGTCTTGTTCTTTTACAATACCGCTTTCCTCTAATATTTCTAAGTCTTTGGAATCGAAAATCGGGAAAACTGCTGCCCGGAATCGACTCCTGGATGCGGAGTCGACGTGTTGTTTGTGACGCTAAATTTAGGGCGGTAATTAAAATCGTGCCTTCCGCTGCGAACATTTTTAAGACAGGTAAACCGAAAGAGAGCTGTATTAAAAATATTATGCACTGGAATGTAACAATAGTTGCATTATACTGCAAAAATGGGCATTTCCAGAATACATTTCTACATGACTGTCTGGCGTTTGGAACCACAGGTATTTAGTTTTAAAATAGGCCTAATAAAATTAGGAAAGATGTATGTTTTTCAGTTATATTTTTAAAACAGACTTTCTTCTTTGTCCAGTGTACTTTTTTGTCAACATTTCATACTGCGTTTCAGAATACGAATTTAAGTTGCAGCTACTGTAACTCTCTTTAAAAGTGCATTTGAAATAATTATGTCAATGAACAATTATGTCAGACATTCTCAAACAATACAGGGAGCAGTTTAACATAAGTTCTGTCAGGTCTGTTAGTGTGGGCGGTTTATACATAGAAACATTTTCGGATCATTTTTCGTGGGCTGGTTAATAATACGTTCCCAGTGGCTCCATGCCGTAACCGTTGAACGGCGCGTAAGGATGTGGAGGAGACTTGCTCCATCCACACGCTCTTGTCATAAACTATTTTCATTTTCACTTTTTGATGTCACTACTATCTGCATTTGTCGCATTTTGTTTTCCACACCCAGACCTACAGGCTTCTCTTTCTGCCCAATTCCCGTGTCTCTCTCTCTCTCTCTCTCTCTCTCTCTCTCACGTTCCCTTCGCCAGCAAAGCTCCGTCGGCGCCCCTTCGGCGTGGCACCGGCCCAGTTCCTTCACGATCTCGCTGCTTGCCGCGTCCTCCAAACACCTCCTGCGATCAAACCATATGTCCCACTGCCCCGTCAGTGTTGCAACGCTCCCGTTATCATCGTTTGTTTATCGAAATGTTGATCAGCACACAGATGCCTGTCAGTGGGAAAGGCTGCAGAGTGACGCTCCATCTCACACGGCCTCCGAAAGCACGGCTTAGGGACATGCGTAAAAGAGGACTGTCCTACAATTCATTCAGGTTTTACCGTATTAACCGAGGCTTCCACAATCCGTGAGCCTCTGTAAGAAATAACCCTTAGCCAGATACACACACCATTGCAAGCTTATTATTTACAGGCTTATTGTAATTTTATGACAAACAAACTCCCTTTACAATGACTTCTTTTTTCCATTTTACCCAGATTTTCTCAGATCCAAAGTCCAAACATATTGTTTTACTCAGGATTCAGACCGGTAACTGCCAATCCTTTGCTTAACATGGAGATTATAGTTGAGAAATATCAATTCATTAAGCCTTGAGCAGTGTAATGTTCAACCCTCCCTAGCCACCCACAAACTTAAGTTTATATGTAAATTGGACCAGAGGTATCATCCTGGTGTCTGCTATGTGGCAGCTTAGTAAAACCTATTAAACCCTAAAAGCCTCTTGACTTCTCTACCAGATATTAGAATGTACTGGAATAGTTGTGCAATATTCAGGGGCTCTGATGCCTCTCTGAGTCCTGTTTGCTCTTTGGTTTGCCTTATGTGCATGACAAAACCATGGGCCCCCTGCATTTGTGCATTAACATTTTAACAACGAGCTGCAATTATAAAGGGTTTTAGAAAGCAAGTTTGTCATGCTCCTCGTTCCTCTGCGTTTGATGTGTCTTTCAGAAGCCCTGGCCACCTGCAACCTGGCCAGCAAATTGATAATTGGTGGGTCCTCAAAGGGTCATAAAAATGCTAATGTAGGTTTCCATCAAATACAGATGATAAGCACACCTCGACATTCCTGTCTCCCTGTCATGGGCCACAGATTCAATAAAAGTCATTAGCAGTCGCCGGATCTGAGACAATTTGCGATATGGTGTATCTTTGTTTTCAATTCACAAGCTTGTAAGTTGAATTGTTTTATTATAATGCTTGCAGACTGCTAATCCATAACGGCTTCTTGGAAAATTATTTTGGTTGCTTTAGATACTGTTTATTTAGGTATTTTTCATTATGAATACACAGATATTCCATCTTCTCCTCAAAAACACTGAACGCCACAATCTTTTGCTGTATCCAGGAGCCTTAGCGTCCTCTCCAGCACTAATTTTGGGATCAATTCCCAAAATTGCAGGAACGATGTGTGACACCTGTGCTTATGGTTAGAAGTCTGGTTCAAATACTGTGATCAACAGCATAGTCACATGTCTGTTGGACCCTGGGGAAAGATGCTCAACCCCCCAAAATGCTCCATGGATATTGCATGCTGGCTGACCAGGTGTTGTGACTGCAAGCTTTACTCTCAACTGTATATGTGTCAAAAGAGAGAAGATGGGACATGGGAACAGAAGCATTCCAAAGTACCTGTCCGTGTGCAAATAAAGCATCATTTAATTTCATAGACAATCACTGTCACCTGTTCATGTCAGTAACATGACCTGCAGTCTTTACAGGTCTGGCTGCCAGACCAACTTCCTGTTTGTTCATGGAAATACCTCTCACCAGAAACCAATCCTGGAACCATCTCTGCATACTTTGCTTGTTCTATAGGCTTGTTATTTACATTAAGGTCAGTTGAACTTGGATAAATATAGATACAGGCTGTGAGAAGGGTTTGTTTGTGTAGTTCCGTAATTAGATTACTCAATAAATGTTGATTTTTATATGTAGTCTGGCAAACTAAATCATTATTATGCATTTTTGTTTGAGACTGAATAGATATGTACATTTACCAGACGCTTTTGTAAATGGCGCAAGACTGAATGACTACCATCTTCACCAAATTTTGTAGCTGTTACAGACACTGAAGCTTGTGTATTCAATGCCATACATTTGTGCCTTGGGGGGTTGGGGTACTGTGCCTATAACCAGAAGGCTGCTGGTTCACATCCCTGAGCTGGCAGAGTGATGTCACTGTTGGGCTCTTGACCATGGTCTTAAATCCCCAGTTGCTCCAGTGACTGAGCCTGATTTCTCAAAAATGAATGTCGCTTCGGATAAAAGCATGTGCTAAATAGATGAATAAAATGTTGCCTGTGTCCTAGCAACAGGAGTCATTAGCCACATCGGTCTTGCTGAGCGTGAGTGCAGGCTCTGAGGCTGATGCCGGAATAGGGTCGCTCTGTAGAAGTTTGTATTTTCACTTTTCCAGTCGCTGACTTCCCGTCAGAATCCCCCCCCCCCACCACCACCACCACAATTTCTGTGTACGCCATTTCAGTTTGCGTGTGGTTCTGGCCATCATCCCAGTCAGACTGGCTCAAATCGCTCTGTACTGGGCATCGGTCATAAGGATTTTCTTCCAACCTGCTTCCGCACACGATCCCTCGCTCTCTCGCGCCTGTAAAGTGCTTTGCTGCTTGATACCTGAATTAGCTGGTTCCTCTTTCTGTCAGGCAGGTCAGAGAAGGAGGGTCAGCACCTCTTCAGTGCAATGCCTCCCCTGTGGATTAATTAACTGCTGGTTGACCCCCACACCCCCACTGCAGTTGTATTCATGTCACTTGAGTATAATAATGTCAAAGTTTTTTTTCTCTCCCGTGATTTGTCTCCTTATATGGAAGTTTGTCAGGTGAAACTCGTCGTGCTTCGTCTCAGTAGGCCCCACTGCATTACTGAGCAGGTCACCTGACTCGAGTTCCCTGGAGGCCACACCCCGTCACCACGCCTTACATTGGCTGTATAAAATGCATTTTTGTGAGCCCGTTGTCAGATGGCACGTATTGCAGAGCAAACAGAGGGGCCGGGATCCTCTGCCTCTCCTCTCGCTTGCTTTCTGTATCAGACCTGCAGGCTGGGGTCCAGCTGCAACTTGCCAGTGATTGTGCTGGTATGAAGGATTTAACCCAATAACCCCAAGAAAAATACCGCACTCCCCAACAGCTTCCAAATGCAGTATACTGATTAATTCACTATATAAAACATAAAATCATTCTGATTTAGTTAACACTTCCTAAAATAGAACTGTCATGACATACAAGCCAACACACACACACACACACACACACACAAAGGAACACTTCAGCATTTGCAGAAACCAAACCATACTGTAAGCACCAGTCATCGTATCTGCCAAGGAAAGCTCATTAAACATCCACAATATCCCCTCTAAATAGAAATGAATCATGTATATAAGCAAACTGTGGAATTCTATTTTCGTAGGAAGACCTCAAAGGAAACCCTCAAATGTCAACAAGGTTCTATTTGTCCCTCACACACACATGCAAAGAGAAACACAGAGTAACCAACTGGACAAATACATGCAACCAGGCACAATAAACACAGACAAGCCAGATCAGGTGTAATACTTCATATGAACACTTGGCAAAATGGAAAGGGCCTTTTTACAGAAAAATGTCAGTATTTATTTTGGCAGCTCAGGCCCAGACAGTTAATGAAGGCTGGATATTGATCAGGGCATTAAAATTGTTAAGTTAACCCCACAGTGACATGTGGAGAACATGCAAACTCCACACACATAGAACCTGGTGGAGACTTGAATCCTGGTCCCAGAGGTGTGAGGCAACAGTGCTAACCGCTGCACCACCATTCCACCCCATTTTCAAGCTAATATAGCAATATTACCAGTAACTGCTCAGAATAGTATGAGGCAGGAACCTGACTTATTGACTAACTCATTGAAGTCTGCTGCTTGTCTCAGGAGCTGGTACTTATGCTTAATTGCTCCAGTGAACTATCCAGTTGTATAAATGAGTTATGTTTCAGATGGCTAGGATAGAAACATCAGCTAAGGACGCCTGAATTTCCCAGATTGGGTTAAATCCTTCATGCTCAACCACAGGCAAGTTGCAGCTGGACCACAGCGTGCAGCCCTGAAACAGAAAGCGAGCGAGAGGAGATGCAGAGGATCCCACCCCCTCTGTCTGCTCTGCCATCTGACAACTGGCTCACAAAAATGCACTTTATACAGGCAATGTAAGGTGGGATGAGGGCCTCTGGGGGACTCAAGGTCAGGTGACCAGTGTTTTTCTTGATTATTCAGTCCTGGGTCCAGTTAGGAATAGGGGATGATTAGGAGGCCAGATCTGAATGGGTCACAGTAGGAAATTGTAGCCAAAACCTGCTTAGCTTCAGATGGATTATCTAGTCTGAACTGCAGGAGATATGGCTGCTGAGTAATGCTTTTGAGACTGTAATATGAAAAAGCATCAGTATTAAGGCATGATCAGGGTCAGCCATCTGAATACTTAAATGATCAGGCCTTACCCAGTATAAATGTAATTAAATAGTTCCTGCACACAAATTCTAGAGGCACATCACACCATGATCAAAAGGAATTACTGAAGAATATACACTCACCTAAAGAATTATTAGGAACACCATACCAATACGGTGTTTGACCCCCTTTCGCCTTCAGAACTGCTTTAATTCTACGTGGCATTGATTCAACAAGGTGCTGAAAG
>JAODKM010000002.1:17277893-17302556 GCA_026780845.1 Petrocephalus sullivani | reverse complement strand
TTAATTAACGATCAATCTTAAGTGCTCGATAACGAACTACTTAGCGCAACGATGCTTTTGGGAAACCCACCCCTGAAGGTTTCATTTTGAGAATTGATTAACCTGATCAACGTCAAAATATTAGTTTCACCTGGCCAATTACACAGGAAAACAAAAGATTTTGCAACTGGAAGTTTAACATGTGATTTACATGAAATTGACTGTGCCGAGTCCAGATCTGCACTCAGAATTTTCCTAGCACGTCCAGATTTGAAGTTATAGGCATAGTATTGCTTTGCGATTCTCTGTCACTTTGATACACGTATTGTTGCGTGGCAACATAACAGCTGTTTTTGTCATGTGTGTGTCCACTACACTGGATCACAAAATAATGTCTACTACTTTGTCTAATACATGTGTCCTACACTAAATCCAGCGTGCTGAGGTTAAAACCGAAGGCATATTTTGTCTGTCACGCCTGGTTCTCAAGTAATGCATGCGGGAGCGAAAAAATTACAAAAATACTACACATAATAAAAGTTTGCCTTATAGCTGTGTGATGTTTGAAAAATGCATTCATTGCAACAAAACTACAAACAGAAGTTCACCAAGACATAACATGCTGTTCAAAAGTGCTGTAGACGCTTGCTTTTGCGCTTGTGAGTCCCCGTTGTTGCTCGCTGCAGAAATCCACAGTAGTTGCCCATCATGTTTGGGTTACAGCGGTCTTGACTTAAATTGAGCTGAAATCAGCTCCCCGACATGCCTAAACCCACACAGCACATACACTGGGCGTGAGCCACACGCGAGTCGTGCGACGGCGGCCCCGAATCTCGCCCTACCTCGTCTGCTCTGTGGGAATGTGCACAAATGAGGCAATAGCTATTGCCTCGTTTGAAATACGTTTCCTGCTTGCATTCATGCTTCTGCATCATCTGTGCACATAATGTTTTAACTGATATGTTAATGCTGAAATATACACACACAAGCAGTAAGTACGCCAAGCATACCTGGTGCAGACAGACAACGCACTCGAGGTTTTGTGGGCGACTCGCCCAAAGGAAAGATTCATTCACACTCATTTATCAAAAGAATTTATTAAGTCATAAAAATCACACAAATTCACAAAGTGTTAGGCATGGCTGGCTCAGTTTGTTGTGTGTGAATTCTCTAAAACAGTGCAGTTTAAATAAATGACCACAAAGGGAAAACTGTGTATTGCAACAGGAAAAATAGATTTTGTTTTTTAAAAGAAAGAAGTCTTAGAAATCATAGCACCTTCTATCCCATACCGGATTCCAACTGTTAATCACTCAACTAAAGTTCCTAAGCATTATTACAGTTACTCTTGTTGGAGAAGGAGGGTTGCGTTCCACCTCAAAGACAGCATTACATTAGTTGTCTACTGCAGCCCAGTGCCCTACAATCTAGGAGAAAAGGTGAAGGATTATTTATAGATATCATTTATATATAGTGAGAGTGGGGGTGAAGGGGAGGTGAGCACCATGGGGGGGGGGAGCCCTCTCCCAGACCCCCGTTTTAAAATATTACAATGGAATAATAGAAAACGTTTGAGATTTGACATACCTAATAAGATGGGGGAGAACATTGACTTCCAATAAATAGAAAAGCAAAAAAAAAAAAGTACATAAATAAAAAAAAAAACACACGATTTACAATAAAAAATCCATAAGCAGAATGCACCCGAGAATGAGAAGTACAATGGACAAATCAAAATAACTGATAATATAATACAGAGAGAGAGAGTGGGAAAGCTGGGACAGGGTGATACAAGGGCGTCATTAGAATCTCAAGGAAAAAGAAGAAAAAAAATTCTACAATTGATACAAACAAGATTCTCAAGGACAAATGAAATAAAGTTCTTAAAACCCGTATGTTTTGAACCATCCAAACAGTTTTTTTTGTCTTAATGCTTTAGAAAAATGTTCATACTCTATTATTAGTATTTTTCATTATTATCTTTCATCTAAATACAAGTCACAAGGCCAATGTGGTATAGAGCTAGGCTGATCTAGTTTAAAAATTGGAATAAATAAAAAAGCACCCCTCAAATAGTATTTACAAATTTCAGATTTAACACAAAAACTAAAATATGCCATTTGAGATAACTCCTTTAGTCAGTCATGAGATTCCCATTCTAACCAATACAGCACCATGGCAAATTCCATTAAAAGCCAACTGGCAGCAGGTAGACTGGGCAAATGACAGTAAACTGGAGTTTTTATTGGCTGATGTGGTACTGTAAACAATGAGTAAACGGGCGTTCGATTGGCTGTTCAGCAAGTATTAGCAGTAGTAAACGTAAACAAACAAAAACAAAGAACAAAACAAAAATTACAATATTAAAAGACTGCTTGGGTTGTCCTGGCAACCAGGAGTTTTGGTTATGGCTGTTAGACAGGATCAGCTCCTCATCGTGAGCTGGGGGATGGAGCCTGTAGGCAAGATCAGGATGGTCAGGGGGCCACCGAAGTACGGACCCATGCCAGGGGCACGAACACAATTTTACATTTACATTGACAACAGTCAAGCCAAAGGGGAAATTAACTGAGTTTTCACTGGGAGTTTTTGTAAAAGTCTGGCATTATATTATGAACTGTATTTGTGGGTTGTGAGTCTCTTGTATGTGGGTGCTATGCTCACCAGGGTAAAGCTGTCATAAACGGCCATCAGCTCCTCCATGCGATACTGCTCCAGCACCACCACGCCAGAGAGATTCTGGCTGCGCAGACGTGCGCAGTCCTCGCAGTGCACCACGTACATCTTCCTGCTGCCGTTCTCGCTCGTCACAAACAGCAAGTCGAACACCTCCACCTGCGGAGAGACATCACTGCCGCTCACTACAGTTACCATGCAGGACACTAACACTAATCCCTCTCTGGACATGTGAGGTGCAGCTGCTTTTCTTTATAAGCGACATTGCAGCAGTAGCTCCAGACCTGGACAGCTTCCTAGCCCTGATCCCAACAGCATATCACTGAGGTCTTCATGTGGCAGAAGCCATCCAGTTGAATAAGGACACTTTAAGCCGGTCATGCTTGCACTGCACCTGCATGCCGTGTCACAGTGCGGAGTACACAGGGCCAACTCACGTCACACTCATTGCAGTAGTAGGCAGGCTCGTCCTTCACTCGGCTCTGGTAGGAGATCTTTTTCCCAGCTGCCACCAGCTGG
The DNA here is from genome assembly GCA_026780845.1 of Petrocephalus sullivani. Classification (NCBI taxonomy): domain Eukaryota; kingdom Metazoa; phylum Chordata; class Actinopteri; order Osteoglossiformes; family Mormyridae; genus Petrocephalus; species Petrocephalus sullivani. The sequence goes on along the minus strand of JAODKM010000002.1, from coordinate 17,299,382 downwards.
TCCCTCAGGATCTGGATGTGCTTAATAGACTGCAGAAGGCAGTGTCTGCAGGACAGGGTTGGGGAGACGGGGGGGATTTAAACTGTTTTAGGTGGTGGTTTAGGTGAAAGCTCTACTATACCTGCTCTCTGTATTGCTCGAAACCCACCCATCTCTTTGAACCCACCAACCACAGCAATGTTCACATTAGGGCTGAACGATTAAGAAAATATCAAATTGCGATTCATCTGACAGATATTGCGATTTTTTTTTTTTACTGTATGTGTATAAGAACTGCAGTTAAGCACAACCGGACATTAAATCTGAGCTGCGCTATACATTAATCCAAATATAAGAATGGAAATATATTAATTGAATCCAAAATGTAATCCAAAAATTATATAGAACATACACCTAATAAACCATAGAACAATTCTCTACCAACCCAACGTGATTGTATTTTTACGTGAACATTTTAAGTGTCGCGTTTGCAAACAGCACTCGACCGCTTTTTCACCCTTAGTAAAAGTGCTTCTGGAAGTCCCATGTACACAAGGGTCAAATTAGCAGAGAACAATGACGCATAAAACCACTATCACAAAAGTGGGACTGTGTTAAGTTAAATAAAGTAATGAAAATAAAACAATTCTAGTAATAAAAACATTAGGGATCTTGCGGCTAACGCTGCTTGGACCCCTAATAATAGGACCTTTCCGTGAACAATCTCTGACCATTACATAAGTAGGTAATTCACTTACGGCCCAGCAGTGGAACCAATATTTTACTGCACTACGAATGTAACATTTTCCTTTGGTTTCACGTGTCTGTTGCTTGTGGGCGTATACACAGTCACTTTGGACCACTTCTGATTGGTGAGCATGATTGGCACGCGAGGAGCACGGCACTTCTGATTGGTTAGACTGACTGTCACACAAGGAGGACTATTCTCATGACAATTTTAAACACTGGGTCAGACGTGCTGTATAATGCATATCCTAAATCACGGCTTTTGAGATTTTCTAACTGCATTGTTTGAAATCGATAAATCATTCAGCCCTAGTTCACATGCAACCCTCATGTCTAGCAGTCTTGCAGAACTCACTTGATCATCTTGTATGTGTCGGGGTCGGTGATCTTGACTGTGCGGGCCACGTTCCAAGACACATGGATCATGGGCACAATGGACTTGACCTTCTTGACCTCGTTCCACTCAAAGCGCTCCAGAGCCAGCTGGTACTGATAGGCTGCTGGGCAACATAAGCCAAGCCATCAGGCAAGAGCCACAAAGGGGGTAGAATGAGGATCATTACAGAGATCTGCGGAGTACTGCTGCCAGTCTCACAAATTGCCACATTCTTCTGGTTTTGAAAGCGTGATCTGGACGCGACAGGCTGCTCACAATTGAGGGGCCCCACGTTCCAGGCGATGTTGTTGCACCAGCCCACAGCCTGGACCCAGTGCACTGTGCCCGCATTGATCCAAACCAGGTCCCCCGGGCGCTGAATGAAGCGGTACACAGGGATGTTGGCCTGGTAAAGGTCTTCCAGAACTGGCCACCATGAGCCTGTCAGATAGTCCACTCCGTGCCTGAAAGATCAGAGTAAACACATTATATACCAAATAGCCATCTGCCCGTCTGTCTGACCGAACATCCACCCTCTCATTGGATTCCTGAAGGAAAGTGGAGGGCAGGCAGCACAGGGTAACAGGATAGGACACTCTGAAAGGGGTGCCAGGGCGGCCCGTGTTCTGGTGTCTCACCTCTCACAGAAGTCACTGATGGCCCCCCAGTAACTGTCATGCACAGCGAACCACTCGCAGTCCCCCGGGCCAATGTTGATGTTCACAGAACAGAAGTTATTGTTCTCCTGGTGCCCTGGGGGGAGGTGGGGACACACACAGTAAACTCACCATTCAGAAAAAGAGATGAGAGAGAGTGGGACTGTGTGTGTGTGTGTGTGCGCATGTGTGAGAGAGGCAGACCTGGCGTCCTGCTGCCCGGAACCTTCATGTACAGCTGCACAGAGTTCATGCCCAGGATGGTGTGGCCGACGTGACTCAGCATGTTCCCGCTGGACGAGACACGCATGAAGGCCGGCAGCTTCTGCAGCTCCTGCAGCTGGGGCTTCCAGCTGGCCAAGGACACACAGGGCACGGAGACCATCACTCCACATGCTCAGCAAATCTCACCATCTCCAACAGTTACTTTACTATGTGAGTCACAGATAAAACCACATGTCCACCGAAATTTAATCGCTTATCTTGGTGAGGGTCATGGGGAGTGTGGAGCCCATCCTTGGCAGCACACTGCATAACGGCATGGGTACCCCATGGATGGGATTCCAGGGAACACACACACACACACATACACCTATCTAAACGGGGACTGTTCATTCATTTCTATGGGGAAAAAACTCTAATCCCAATCACGACACCCTTACCTTACCAGCCCTAACCATAACCATAAGTAACCAACCAAAATACTTATGAAATTTTGCATTATTACTGTTTTGATTGCATTTGGAGATTTTCATAAAACTGAGGTTATCCAGATTGGGACCTGAAAAAATGTCCCCAAAAGTAAGGAAGTTTCAGGTTTTATCGTATTTTGGGGACATTTTGGGCCCCAATGAGAGATATGCAACCCCCCCCCCCACACACACACAGCAATTTAGCTTAACTGCATGTGCCCTGACTGGGTGGAACCCTGCATGACATGGGGAGAACATGCAGACTCCACACACAGTCGTGGTAGAACTTCATCCCCCAGCCCTGGTGGAATGAGGCACCAATGATACCCAGCCACTATGCCACCGGAAAACCTTGTGAGATGTAGGAAATGAAAAGCTACACTACAATCGGCCACCAGGGGTCAGCAGAACACTGCAACACAGCCATAGAACATTCTGGAACACGTTGAGAAGTCGCACGGGGGGAACAGCATACCCCCCCCCCCCCCTTACTGCAGTGGAGAGTCAGCTGTGCCATCAAGCAGAAAGCCATCGAGTCCGCCCTTCTTACCGCTTGGGGTCCGACAGGTCAATGTTGGTGCCAAACTTGATTATTTTCCCCACCGGCTTCTGGTCCACGCTGGAGAGAGGGGATCAGGATTACACATCAGCATTACCGATGTCACTTTGTCAAGGTACTCAACCCCGCACTCAAGTACCTCGGGCCAGTGGATGAGGGCTCCGGGCCGCTCGGCTTTTTCTCCTCCTCCTCCTCCTCCTCCTCATCATCATCTTCCTCATCGCTGCCCTTCTCCTCCTGTGAACGTGCGCACGGTAAGGGTCACTGCGAGGGCACGAGGGCGCAGTGGGTGGGCCGTGGGCGGCACCGACGGGTCTCACCTGCAGGCTCTCCTGGAAGGATGAGGCTTGATATTGGGCGTACTTGGCGATGGTGGTGTGCGAGCGGCTGCTCTCGCACGGCCACGTCTGTGCGGAGCCACTGGGGTCCCAGTTCTCATCGGCCGGCTGCTGCACCTGGGTGCGCACCTCCACCGCGTGGTCAGCGTTGGCCTCCACCAGAGACTTGGTGGAGAAAAGGCCCAAGTCTGGGGGAGATGGACAGGTCAGGCCAGGGCAAAGCGGGCACACCTGACCGCCGGGGAACATGGCTGCGGTGTGAGGTGTCACCGCGGAGACGGGGTGCTCACTGAGGCGGAGCGAGCCGGCCAGGCCCCGGATCACGGTAATGGGGTTCTTCGAATCGGTGCAGAACTGCAACAGCACGGGGGAGAAGGCGTCCCTCTTGCTCTCCAGCTGAGGGGGCACAGGCAACAGTCAGCGAGAATTTTTCAGATTTAATAACCTACACTACATCCAACACTCAGAAAAGAAAAGATAAATATTCAGGTACGTATTTGAAACTTTGCACAAGTAGGTAGACTGGTGGGTCATTTTGACTAGACTTATGAATGCAGGGGTACAAGACAGGCTGGGGGCTCACATAGATGCTGGGCGTGGGGGGGTTCAGCTTCTCGCGTGGGATGGGATGGTCCATGGACAGGACAGGCCTTACGGAGAAGGCTGGCAGTAAGTAGGACTCGTGGAACTTGCCCTTAATCCGTGCCCCCCTGGAAGCAAGCAGAGACACTCTGAGTCCTACCAGCGGGTACAGGAAGGAATCACTCACAGGAGACCCTGCATATCTACCTGTACATGTTCCTGAACCATAACCCCAGCCCCAAACGCTATCGGCCTCGCCACTCACTTGCAGGCCCGCACCACTTCAGCCGCGCTGCTCTTGATCGTGATTTCTGACAGGGGGATTCTCTTCTCCTCCACCTCAGAGGCGATGAAGGTCTCCCTATCGCCGCTCTCCACCTTGATCAGTCGTATCTTCAGCTCCTTGGGAGGGCCGTCAGACAGCGCCTTCAGCTTCAGTAGATCCGCCCCCATGCCTGTGGTGGCACCGCTGGAGATGGCCATAGTCGCTCCAGTACCGCGGTCTGTGGACGCCCAAGTGCCCGGCTCCCCCTCACCGGTTGGCACCACCCCTTCCTCTTTCCTCTTCCTCCTCTCTTCAGACTCTGCTGACCGGACTTTTTCCCGGACCTCCTTGCTCTGGAGGTCCAGGTCCCCCAGGACCTCCCGGCCCTTTTTGTCACGGTGCGATTTGCCCTCCTTATGCTTGCGGCTAGAGGAGGAGGTGGAGGAGGTGGTGGAGGAGGAGGAGGTCATCTCCTCTTTTCTCTCCCTGTGTTTCTTCTTCCTCTCCTTCCTCTGCTGGTGTTTCTTGCTCTCATATTTCCGCTTCTCCCACTCCTTGTCCCTGTCCTTGTCCTTGTCCCTGTCCCTTTCCCGATCCTTCCCGACCTTCCGGCTCCCCTTCTCGCCAGGGGCCTGGCTCGGCATGGAGTGTCGGGTCAGCAGGACCTCGCAGTTGCGGCCCAGTTCAGCCAGCGAGGACTTGGAGATGGTGGTGAGCTTCACCTCTGTCCGCAGTGGCCTGGCCTCACGGTCATCCTTGGAGGGGTTCTTCAGGGTCGAGGAGCCCATCTCTTGTCGGAAAACTCCCACGGTCCCTTTAGTGCGCTCCTGCCAGTTGTCCAAGGCATCATCTTCACGCTTCTGCGCCTTGCTCCGAGCCGTATCCTGGCTGGGTGGCCCAGGGTGAGGGGTCGGCTGAGCAGCAAGCCGCACAGAGCCTGCGGTGGGCGAGCTCTCCTGCTGCTGCCGGCAGATGTCTGGGCCCAAAGAGAGGGAAGAGGAGTACTTGACACCCCCAAGGGCATTGGGAGGTGGCCTGCCAAAGGGGCCACCGCGATATGTATACTTTTGTCTCTCTACATCAGAATCCAGCAAGGTACTGCTCATGCCTGTCTGGTGGAGATGAGGCCGCTGAGGAGGTGGGGAACAGGAATGGTCCTCCTCTTCGTCTTCCTCCTCCTCCTCTTCCTCATTGTCGCCGTCTGCTTTAACTGGCTCGGGGAGGCCGTACAGCTTGGCCAGATCGCTGTACCGGTAGCGGGTAGCCAATCCCGTCCCAGCATCTGGTGAGTGCAAAGTCCTCGAAGATGGTGGGAGCTCCTCGTCTTCATCCTCACACAGCGAGGAGGAGCGGCTGCATGGTGAGGCCAGAGAGCCCTGCCTGCTTAGCACCGGAGGGCTGGCGTGTCCCGCTGGGCCGAAATCCTCCCCCGGGTTTGGCTTAGTAGCAGGCAGTAGTTGGGGGGCACACAGGTAACGGGGCAGGGGGGATGGAGGAGAGTAAGACGGCACGCCAGAACTGGAGTACTGCTCCTCCTCTTTCTTGATGGACTCATCCAGCATCTTCATTATGTTGGCTAGGCCGTCGGGCAGGATGGTAGAGAGCTCTGGGGATTCCTCCTCAAAGGGGGCGCTGTCCGAGTCGCTGGCACCGCTGTGGGTGCTGTTCCCGAGGCCGCCCAGACTGCCGCACGAGGGGGGGGCCTGCAGGAGCTTGGGAGGCTCTCGATGCGGCTGGGCAGAGCCTGTGCAATCTTTGCCCGAAATCTCCTTCAGGGAGTCTTTGGATAGGCTGGGCATGAGCGGAGTGGGCAGGGGGGGGATACCCAGGGTGGGGGGGATACCCAGGGTGGGGATCCCTGAGACAGCCTGAGACTGGGGATTTTGGGAGGCTCCGCGTGCCCACTCAGCCCTTTGCCTCTGCTTCTCGCGGGCGGAGTCAGTCTGTGGGGTGAGGGGTGGCGGTAGGGGCCTCTCAGCCTGGCCCTGTGGCCGTGGGAGGGCCCCAGCCTGGCCCAGCCAGGGATATGGAGCAGAGGGCTTGGAGGTAGGGGGTGAGGGGGTGCTGCTGTTGGCTCGAGGGGGTCCCAGGGGACTGCCGGACAGGAGCTGGCTCAGGCTCTCCGTAGGGCCCCCCAGACGCGCCTCACACCGCCCCCCCTGTGCCGGCTTCTGCTCCTTGTCCCCATCCTTCTTCTTCATCCCTTCCCACTCCCGCTGCCTCTCCACGCCCTGCAGTTCAGCATCCAGCTTGTCCAGGGCTTCCTCAATGGTCTGAGGCGCTACTGGAGCAGCTTTCAGTAGGGGGGGGCGAGACGGGGTGGGGGCCACAGCTGAGGCCGATGTCATGGGGTCAGAGACTCTGCCCAAGAGCCTTTCCGCGGGATGCCCCGACCTGGCGTTCGGAGAGGAGCAGGACGAGACAGCGACGTTAGGCCCTTCCTTAAAGCAGGGCTTAGCCCCCAGGGAGAGAGGCTGTGGCTTTTGGGAGCCCCCGGAAGGGAGGCTGCCAGTGTCCCCCGGACTTCCCTTCAGCTCGGGCCGGACCAGCCCCACGGGGGGTGGCAACACAGGCACCTTCCCACTCCAGGTAGTGCGAGTGCTTGGTGCGGTGGAGACAGCAGGGAGTGCTGTGGTCACTGAGGGGATGACAGACATGCTGTCACTGTAGGGGCTGGGTCGGCATGGAGACTCGTAAGCAGGCAGGCTGGAGGTGCTGGAGGTGATGACTCGGGTGCGGGAAGAGGCAGTGCGCTGGACGGCCCTGGGACCCCTGGCATCTTCGGCTCCATTCTGGTGATGTATACCCTGAGATTCTGGTGTTGTCCCATACGGACCCGACTGCTGTAGAGTAAAATATGTACAAAACCTTTTATAACATATTCCAAGCACAAACAGCCGATTCCAAATAACATAAAACGCACACTGTCTGGTCAGTTTGCCATGGTATAGTGACACCAGGTTGTATGCCTAAACTTCTGTATCACTGTCACCTGAGTATGGAGAGCTTGTTGGCCATGCGGCCTCCAGGCCATTGGGGGGCAGCGCTGAGTTTCCGAAAGGCCACTGGCAGGAGGCTGATGATGGTGGTGGCTGTAAGGCACGCCGGTGAGGTTTGCTGGGGATGGGGCTAGCCTCTCTCTGTCCAGGGGTGGTGGGCCCCCTTCGGCACCGCGTGGGTGGGGCAGGCCACGGGGGAGTGGGAGAAGGGGCAAGGGAGGGGGAAAGTGGGCACCATGGCCCAGCGGTACCGGAGGGCCCCCATGGCCCTGGCTATAGGCTGGAGAGCTGAGAGGCGGTGGGGAGACTGGCAAGGAGGTGCTGGGGGGGAATTTGTAAGGAAAGCCCCCCACCGGTGGCTTGGGTGCTTCCTGCCATCAAAGAGCCAAACAAAAATAAAACATGAACCATTTCCTGCAATTAAAAAACACGCGTGTCACCACCACCAAGCGGAAGAGGGCACTGACCTGGGAGTCCCCCGGGGTGCTCTTCCTGTCCGGCACGGGCCAGGGGGTGCCGCCCTTATGCAGCGGGCTCCAGAAGGCCGGCTTGGGCAGGGGGTAGTGAGAGGGCACCAGCGGCAGCATGGGGGGGCGCTGGGGTGCCTGGGGAAGCGGAGCCGCCGTCATTACATCACTGGTACTGACAGAGCCATTTACACCCCAAGGCGGTCTACGTGGGCGTGTCGCTGTGCACCGCTACATTTACACAGACCAATTGAAAAACAGGGAAAGGGAAGAAATGGAAAAGAAAAAATTAAAGAAAGGAAAAATTAAATGGGCCCCGAGACACAGGACTCCGCTGTGCCCTCACCTGCTCGAAGCTGCCACTCCTCTTCCTCTTGCTTGGGCTGGGGCACTCCTCATTAGGGGGAGGATGTGGAGGGGGGGCATGCTGGATTATGGAGTGCTCCACCAGGGGGGGTGCAGGTCGCTTCAGCTGGCCCCCTATCATCTTTCCTGGAAACGGCCGGGACTGCTGGCCAGGGGAATGACGAGGGTGAGCGACTGACACTCATGGGGGGTGTGACACAGACACCAGCAAGTGCGCGATACACACCTGTGTTGCAGGACTCCACATGCTGCCCAAGGGAGTGGGGTTTCTGGGGGCCGGCGGCTGGTTAGGATTGCCATGCTGAACAAAAGGCAAGGCGCATATGGAAAAACAACATTTTACTTTATTTACCACAAGCAACCTAGAATTTATCCACTGAAGCAGCGGAATATCTGGCGTGATTCGTTCGCACTGAGGACCATTTCGTCCCTGTCCACAAGCCCCCCCACTCCAACTCACCCTCAGCAAGGCACCGTGGCGGCCTGCCGGGCCGTACTCATGGGGGGGCGGCCGGCTGGGGCTGGGGTTGGGGTATCCCCGGCCGACATCAGGAGCCATCGGCCCGCCGGACTCCCACGGAGCTCGGAGAGGCGGCTCTGGCTTGTCCCCGGGACGCCTGTGGGGGAGATGGGAAGGCTGTCACCCTCTGCACACCTCAGCTTCTGCTACATAAAGCTATAATGGCTCATGTGACAAGTACATTATGTACCGTAATTAGAAGAGCTGCTATACACCACAAAAGCGCACGCAAGAGAATGCGGGTCAGACTCACCCGCTGCTGTAGAATTTACTGGAATGGCTTGGGCCGGTCATGTAACCTGGCGGCATGTAATGAAGATGAGGCAGACTGACAGAGAGAGAAAGAGGGAGAGAATGCCAGTGAAGTCTATGCTTACAGCAGACAGCCACGGCTGATGGCAGTCATTGTGAGAATGGGGGTCTCTCTCCTGGGGAGCAGGGCACCTCCTCGACGCATAGCTCACCTGGGGGGAGAGCCCCAGTGGCGGCCGGCCACGGGTGCCCATGATCCATGGTTCAACTCGGACAGGGGAAAGGAGTCCCGTGAGCTACGGCCACCAAACTGCTCCGCCGTGTGATGCATCCAGCCTGCGGGGGCGTGAGGATGACGCGCTCAGATACACGGCTGTACGCAAACACACGGGTCCCATAGCTCGACGGACTCACCACGCTAGCCGAGTGTGTGAAGCCCTCCACTGCAGCACAGAGGGGGCCACACGGGAAACAAGGGTGGAGTGTCTGTCTGTCTCTGTCTGTCTGCCTGCCTGTCCGTCCAGCCAGCCGCTGTCTGCTGCAGTCCCCACAGAGCCGACCTAACAGAGTGGGAAGAGGAAAGAAGGAGTAAGGCCACCAGCCATCGCACCATTACACGGATCCATATGGGATAGAGGGAAAAAAAAAAAATGTTGGGCACTAGCAGTCTCAGTCATTTAGTAAGACGTCACTCATGACTGCAGTGCAAGAGGGCCATCGGAAGGGCTGCAGTGTAGGGGATGAACTGAAATGTGTGCTGGGACGTATAACAACAGGATATGTGCCACGTGCCTGTCTGAGAAGGCACACAGAAAACGACTGCATGTCTGCTGCACGATTCAGAGGAGAAACCAGGAGCATTGTTAAAAGCGAGAGCTATCTTTGGAGCCGAAGTGACACAGACGTACGTGTGCTGCCCGAAGCTGCCCGCTGTTCCTGATACCTGCCTCATACGGAGCTCCCAAATTAGCCGCGCTCACGCGGCTCCGCCCACTCGCTGTGCCTCGCTGTACTAAACGTTCCCTGCAAACGGTGGTGGTCTGTCACAACGCGGAGGCGGAGTCATGTGGACACTCACACGAGCCAAAGCTGACGTGCTGCTCCATCTGCTCACTGCCCCCCCATGAGAGCAGTCTAACTAGGGATCAGCGGTCCAGTGTAGCCAGGCACCTAGTATCCCACTAGACAAACCTGAACTACAGCAGAAGACCAGGGTTCCACCTGGAAGGCTCTCATTCACACCAGCTGCCAGTCATAACCAAGCAGAGGCACTAACAGCCTCAGTCATTTAGCAAGTCCTGCCCTTACCCTGAGCACGGCACATCCGAGGCCTGCAAGCATCACGTCGCCGTGCCAACAGATTGCCAGAGCCGGTGCAAGAGCAGCAAACGGCCAGCTCGGCTCCCCAGAACATCACCAAGCAGCAGCCCCTGCGGCTCACTAGCTCCTCATGGCCAGTTGCAGGCACAGGCCCAGCTGGTCCCGTGGGGGGGGGCACAGTGGGACTGCAGCTCTGCTCGCTAAGAGAGCCTGCTGGATGTAGTCTCTATTCTCAGTCACACTGAGAGCCCCACCGTGATGGCAAACTTCCCCAGCCAGAGAAGAAATGAAACCGAGACCGGACAAGCTTGACGGAACCGCAACTGTGCGGCATGAGGACGGGCCGCTGGGACGTCACCCGTGAGAAACGAAAGAGCCGTGTCGGTCGTGACGACAGCGGGGTGGGAGTGACGACTGATGACACCCCCCCCCCCCAGTGCAGCCCACAGCTGCCCACCGAAGCCGGGCCTGTGACTGCTGGCCACACAGGCGCCCAGTCAGCTCAAGCTTAGGACGACCACTGCCTCAGGCAAGGCCTGTGAGACGATAGTACCCAAGGCCCTGGCGTGATGCGGCCGAGACAGGGGACCGAATCAGCACCTCAGATAGCCAGATCTCCACCTGGTGCCTCAGCAGGCCCGGGGAACCCCCACTGAGTCACAGCGAGAGGGCTTGCCCCAGAATTTTAAACCTTCCCAAGAAGGAAGGTTGGAAGGAACACCCCCTCTGGCTCAGGTGACCAGCATTTCGGCAGCGTGGCGTAAGCAGGAATTTCCTCGGCACGGTGGCGTTGCCGTGGGGTTTCGGTGCAGTTTGGCGTGGTGATTAGGAAGTTGACTCACAAACTGGGTTTTTGGTGATGGGGGAATCCAAAACCACCAAACCGTGGCAGACTAACAGGCGAGGCATCAGAGCAGAGTAGGTGTGCATATTTGCAGTGTAGGCGGGGGCACCATGCATAGCTGATGTTTGTTGCATCCCACGTAACTAGTGGACCGCTCCAAAACACTAGTTAGAACAGCACCACCCTGTGTGTTTTAAAGGGAACTGCAACAGCTTATTAATGCTTAGAGTCTCACACTGAACACACTAACCAATAACACTTCAGTAAACTGAAATTAAAATCAAAAACTGAATTAACATCAAAAACTGAATTAAAAAAAATCTTCCCTCGCCCACGTTGCCTCCTGGGTTGCCAAATTCCCCTGGGCCATCGCTGCGTTTCCAGTCACAAACTGCTGCCGCAGTTCACCAGGCCGTACCCCAGAATTCCCCTGACCACCACCACCATCAAACCCGGTGACAGATGCGGCGTTCCAGTCAGGCTGTGACGCAACACACCGCTGCCGATGCCCGGGCAGGATGGTGATGCTGGACGTCGGGACCGAGGGGTGTTTAAGAAGCCAGCACCTTGAGTACTATGGTTGCGAGATTCAGCGGGGGTCAGAGCAGACCGAGTTACGCTTCCCTGATGCCCCACTAGGACTTGGAGCACAGGGCAGAGAGCCCCCTTTCTGCTGCTAGGCTATAAATAGATAAAGCCAGAGAGAGCAGAGAGAAGGCCTCACTTCCGCCCCCCCCCCCCATGCACACACACACACATTCTGTGCTCCACATTTAGGCATTATGCAACTGGCTCCAAATTGGGACCATGTTCTGGACGAAACAGCGGGATCTGCCAAATCCTACGTTTGTGCCTGCGCAGGCCATGTGTGCGAAGGAGCTTCACAGTGCTGGTGATGCAGCCGGGCCCGTCACGGTGCAGGACTGCCTTCCCAATCCACACACAGTACGTCCTGACCTGAAGGGGGAGGTCTGAGTGTGACGCCCAGCTCAGGAGGTCCTGGGCTGCTACAGGTGGGGGGGGAAGCTAAAAAAGCAGGCCGCAGAAACAGGCATACAGAAAGCATGCACAGCAGCCATGCGGAGATGTCGGGGGGGGGGGGGGTTGCTTTTTCATGCCTTTTCCATGGCACCCGTGATAAATAAATTCCACTGAAATCACACAGTCTGATCTGCTGTCTAAATCACCATCCAGGAGTTTACCTCCTCAGCTTTTAACCTCTCTGCCCTTTTTCGCTCTTCTAGGAAGATCGAGGCCTTGGCTGAAATGCCAACTTGCATCCGGGCGGTGCGGTTCAGTTTCGACTGACGTGTGCCCTTCCCTGGGCCACCTAAGCCACAGGAGACAAAACAGCCCTGCCTGCTCCTCCATGGGCTCCCAGGACGGCAAGCACATGGTACGGACACGCATGCCTGACTTGTAGCAAAAACGTGGAGTGCAGAGGAGCAGCAATCAGACAGGAAGTGGCTGTCAGCGAGGCTCCGGAAGCGGGCCTCCCAAGCCGGGTTGGTGGGGGGTGGGGGGTTTGAACATGCGGTTTCCTGTGGAACGACGGCGGCGTGCGTGCTGAACATTGGAGCAGGCCGCCACCGGCAACCCCCCCACAAGGCCGGCCGTTTCTGTGAAACTACACCGGGCCTGTCAGGATCGGGACCCACTTCCCAGCCAGAGCTTGGGGGTGGAGAACGACAATCTGCTTTTTCTGGAAACAGTGAGTGAACCTGGACAGAGGGAAATGTCATATGGCTGCGGGGTCAGCCCCCACTGACACGGTTTCCAAGGACAGATATGACGCACTTTCTGAGAGTCTGAGAGCGTGCGTGCATGTCACGTTCAGGGGAAGCAGGTGGCTGCCTCGGTGTGCACTCACACGTGTGTCACGCATCATCTCGCGGCCCGGCGGGGGACAGTGCGAGCACTCTGTGTGCCAGGCACACTTATTGGATGGGACTGGGAGCATGCGTGGCCCTTGCATGCTGAAAGCAGCTCGGGGCAAGCATGAACAAGCGCGTTTTCCGTGTGCAGTCTCAAGCAACTGATTGGACACGATGTCCGGGCCAGCAAAAGCACAAACACCACCATGGATCGATTGTTCTGAAACCACGAAACATACATTTCTCAGCACGCAGCAAGAAATAAACAGCTCAACAGAAAAAGAAAAAAATAATACTTGCTGGAAGTTCTCGTCATCCCTTCCAGAAAGTAAGAAAAAAAAGATGCATCGCTCTGCCTGTTCCCTTGGCAACGGTTGCCGAGATATGAATCAGAGCATCATTTATGCTCTTTCAAAGAATAGGCGACAGAATGGGAGTGATAATTGGTCGGTATTTCCAGGTCCTGTATCTTCCTGGAAAAGGCCACTCTGCCAACCCACCGATCAAAACAGCAGGTCTGAAGAAGGACACAGCAGAGCTCTGAAACATTTCAGGGATAAAGCCTTCGTGAAGAGGAGAGGCCACTCCACTGTGTGTTTTAATAGCATGAGGAAAATGCTATTAAATAGCATGAGTTCTGAAATGATGATCTTTTATGGTTAAATTCAGAGTCAGCACTGAATCAGAAGCTGGTCCGTTTAGCAGCTGTGAGGATGAACTCACTACGCGGTGAGTTCAAACACAGTTCATGCTCCCTCGCTTTGACACATATGGGCAAATCATCATAGACAGGAGTGACTAAGATAAAAATAAAAACAAGCAAAATGTTTCTGCGCTACCATCACTATGGAGATTGCAAAGGTCACCCCCTTCAGCACACAGACTCCGGGATGCGCAGTTCACCACCAGACTGTAGAAAAATGAACAGAATGTTCAGCTTTGCTGGTGGTACTGTGTGTTACGTAAGGCTTGCTCTGCAGAAAGCCTGGACTTGCACATAGGAATCTGATTTAGGGGACCGCAATGGGACAAAAAACAGCAACAGACTCTGGAGCCGGCATTTTGGCAGGCTCCCCTCAGCTGGGTCCTTCATAATCGGTTAAGATCAGCATGGAGGTGGAGACTCAGCTGAATGGGTCACACTGATCCTGGCAGATGGGTAGAGCCAGGACCAGGGCTGCCCTCAGTGCTCTTTCAGGCACAGAAAGATAACACTGTGCCCTGATATTTTGGCCCTGCAGAAACTGTTTCACCATCTGCCTGCTTCCTGTCTCCTTGCAAAACTTAGGGAACTTAACACACCAAGACCAAATGGGGTAATGGTTTGCTTTCATCTCAAAAGACAAACATACACACAAGCCCAGCTTATAAGTACTCACGCTTTCAGCACTAAGAGAACCTACTAAGCACTAAGAGAACAGGGCTACACCCAAAGAACTGAAATACCACCCCTGTGGGGTTTCTGATTGGGCGATAGGGCATGGGGGCAGGAATGCTTGTAAATAGTGACACTCACACCCTCCATTTATTGTAAGGCTGCCCGGTTGTCACAAATTTAAAGGTGTAGGCTCTTATGAGAATTTCAAACAAAGACTGTGAAAGTGAGCAGTCAGCACAGAAGGGCTCTTTCAGTTACATTTCTTGTTATGAATAAACTTACCACACATCCAATTCAAAAGGACAAAACTGATCATGACCCAACTGCTGTTTTTTTTTTTTAAGAGTGGCACCTGCCTTGTAAAGCACAATCTCATTTGTCACTCTTCCCAATAGGCTGACAACGTGAACTGCTTAGTCAGCTACTAACGGCTAACTTGCTTTCCTCTTGTCTTTGTTAGCCGACTCCTCCAGTCACCAATTCACACGCAATAAAAGCGACAGTAACCAAATCCTTACCCCCACAGATAAACTAGAAGGACAAACAGACACACACACAATGTGGTGTTATTTCCATGGAACGCACACCAGGCATCGGTTACTTGTGTGCACACTACATCACACTACCAATGAATGACAGTCGCGTATCAGCTGTGCATTTCCAGGCATGTCCCTTTAATAGTAGAAGCTTTGAAGGCGGCCCGCGGGTATTTCAAACGCCGCCATACAGCGCAGCCAGCCTAACGGGGTCTGAAAAGCGCAGATTCCCGTCACCCCCTCCGTAATTTCACAGCCCTAAATTCCCCGATGTCTTCAAAGAAAAACAAACACGCAGCTCGTTTCCATGTCAATCAGTCTATAAATTAAGCCATCGGAAGTCGAACCTGAAAGGGATTTTCCTATCTCCCACCCCTCACCCCCGGGCCTTTAAAGCAGCCTGCGAGAACAACACGCGGTTTATGACCTCATATAAAGCGAAGTGCCGAGGAAGACGGCACGACAGCGCGACAGGCGGGCTGCTGTCGGGAACACGGGTTATTTTTCTCAAATTCCTATAAAACGTAACACAACAAGGTATGAAGAGGCTTGAAGACACGAAGGGGGGAAAAAACACGTCTTATGATAAGTCACACTTCCCCTCAGAATCCAGCAGACAGCGTATTCTCAGAAAGCCTTTACACACAAAAACACACCCCGACGACGTAGAAAGATGAAAATGAACACTTTCGATTTCTCATGGCGGCGTGCTCCATTCAGCCGCGATGACAGCGTGGCCGGCGCCCCGCCCCCTGCCCTCCGCAGACAAAGGCATGAGATCGCATTACGGCTCCGCCGCTCACGCCCCGCCCTCCATCCCTCCCACGGACACACGTGGGCCATTCGCTTTGAAGTGCCGACTTATCTGACTGCCGGCGGACCTTAAGGCGCACGCAGATACCGAGGGTACGAGTCGGCACATCAATCAACCGACTACCGTACCGCAAAGTAAGCCGAGTGGATCTGCACTCTGGCTATTTCGTGCCACCGCGTCCCCCCCGCGAATTAATACGACTCGGTCACCCAGGGGTTAATACTCGCAAGCCTTTCTTCCGCTTTCACACACGGACGGCTATTGACTGTTACAGGCAAGCACGACCCAGTGCCGGCTACTACAGGGCATGCATTCGCCAAACCTCCCGGACACTCATCGTATTCCTTATCGCTACAGGGACACGCACACCCCGGGACAGATTACGGGGCGGCGCGTATCCCGTGTGCGGCGTTTAGGAATGAAGCCGACTTACCTTCGTCGAAAATGTAAACTCGTCCTACAAGTACAACTGTCCCACGTCGCTATTCCTAGTCAGCGAAGTCCCGTCAAAGGCAACAGTCTGTCGAATAACAGACACTAAATTAAAATCCGAAATGTTATTAAATATTAAAAACGAGACCATAACTAAAACAAAATTCTCATTTAAATCATTCTTAATCGAATTATTAAAATATTTAAAAATCCAGATTCGCATACTCCAGTTCGGCATTATTTTTTTTATAACATTTAAAGGCGACGGCGAAAAATAATGGCAGTGATACTGTTTAAACAAGTAATGGCCCCGCTCCCAGGGAACCAACTGCCTCGCCATTTCTCACAGCAGAGCTGAAGCGCAGAAAACCAGCGATCACGGCTGCGGGTGATTCCTGTCCGTAACAAAGCAGCAACACGGAGGTTTCGGGGAATCCGCGTGTACCGTATCCGATCGGCGACAAAGCGCCGGCTGGCTGTCGCTCCGTGCAGCGGCTCCGAGGCGCTGGCGGACCGGGAATGCCGTCGCTAATCCGACACCAAAATAAAAGTTCCTCTTCCTCCGGACGGCTCGGAATTCAAACGGCTCGACGCGCGGAGAAGGTCTAAACGTCTGCTCCCTCGTTTTGTTGTTTCTTTTTTTGTTTGTATTTTTTTTATTTCGCTTCTCTTTCTTTATAGCCCCTCGCTCTCGGAGCCGGATCGAGTCGCGCCGCGCCGAGCCGTGCCGTGTGTGTTTTAAAGGGACACGCCGCTCGAGCGGCCAGTGACGTCACGCACAACAGACTGCGGGCCGGCCCCGCCCCGCGCGTGACGTCGGCGCGCAGCTCCCCGCGCGGACGGAATTCCCTGACAGCGCAAACTGGCACCGAAGTCGAGTCCGGCTCTCTGGCCCATTTCGCGGCGCACTCGTAACCGGCCTGCCCCCCACAATAACGAGCCGGCTCCCTCCTGCCAAGCGACGCGTGGAAAAATCCGCACTTCACGCGGTGAAATAAGAAACACGCCGTACGCTTCTCTCGCCGGCAGCCAGCAACGCGATACCTACATATAACCATAACCCGTAATCGTCTGACTTATATTTTATTTGTACACATGCGTTCTTCATCTACCCACGGTGTGCAACTGGATAGGTAACAGTGTAGCCGTTTCACTGCGCTTCTCACATATCTCGTGAGTTTATGGGATGTTATTTAATAAGGGAAACATGAGGCGAGTCACACAAAAGTGTAGTAACGAGAGAATGATCTTATTCTTCCTGACCCATATTCCAGGGTATCTTTCTGTACATCGAGTTTTCTATAAAACTGTTTTGCGATCGCTCTGACGCCGACACATTCACATTTTCTGGCGGATTCCCGAGCTTCAAAGCCTTGCCGTCGCATATTAACCAGTTTCCCGGAGACTTATGCATATCCATAATCTGGAAGATAAACTAAATTATGTCATGGGGCTGTGCTACTATCGGGGAGAAGAAAAAAAACAGGCGCTTTATTATTAGGCAGAAAAAGTCTGTTCTTCTCGTTCCACCGGAGACAGTAAATATAACTGTGCAGTCGGACTGTTCCTACTGGCACGACGGGCGACCCACGTGTGTAACTGTTCATTCTCCCTTCCGGCCCCCTTCCCCTCCCTCTGTGTGCCAGCCAGTCACACGCTGACTCTTTCTGCCTCTTTCGTTTCCCACATTCGGGTCTGCCCACCCCTGCGCATGTAATGGATAATCTAGTTTTCGCCGTGCGTTTGACCTAAAAAAGTATTCTTTGGCAGAATGAGGAAGACTAAGCACTACTTACTCATCAACCGGGACAAAACATCTACTGGGAGGATTAAGTAATCACCAAGCACATAATGATCTACATTCATCATCTTTTACCGGTACAAGTTTAGTTTCAGTACTGGGGGAAATCTGCTATGTATAAGAATGTCTCCATCTGTGCCTTACACGGTCTCTAGGGAATGGGGGCAAAGAGAGCGAGAAGGGGAAAGTTAATGAAAATGAATTAATTTAAATTAATGCCGGTGGGGAGGGTGTTGAGACAGACAGCACTCAGACAAACAGTGCCCACCCATGTGGTGCAGTGACAGGCACATTAATGCTGATAAAGAGCACTTTAAAGATAAGGACCCAATGTGTCATATGCCAGAGATGCTGTCAGAAACTGTGATATTAAGTGATTAGGAGGGTGGGAGGAGTCACTGGCTCATCAACCAAACATAATAAAACTGTGTATCGGTGTGTGTTTCAATGAATGTAAGTTTGTGTGACTGGGCACAAATCAAATATAGCTTCTTAATTACAAATTAGCAGATAGTATGCTTCTAATTAACTCTGTGTATGGGTACTAAGTGGAGTGTTATTACTGAATGCCAAATACACACTTTAATAACTAGTGATTAAACACACCTTTCAAGTATGTGGCGTACCAGATATGGAGCAGTAATAAAAACTGAATTTACTCAGCATTTGTGATTAAACTAAATGGTTAAAACTCCCACAATAGCGAATGGGAATGATTAGGAGAACAGGAACATTTCTCCACTGGATATTGTGAATTATGAGCTAATTTATTATAAAAAACTCCACAAAGCAAACTGCCAGAAAACAGGTGAATATGGCTTGTCATTAATATTTGCGCAAATGGCCCGACGGCTTCGGCAAGGCACTGTCCCTGGCAGACACACTGCACACCCGGCAAACTCAGCCTCAGCACGGCACTGTCCCTGGCAGACACACTGCACACCCGACAAACTCAGCCTCGGCCCGACGGCACTGTCCCTGGCAGGCTCACTGCACACAAGCAAACTCAGCACGGCACTGTCCCTGGCAGACACACTGCACACCCGGCAAACTCAGCACAGTCCAGCCCCCATCTCCTGGTGGGCTCTGCCTGTGACTCAGGGCCTCAAAGGCTCTCGCCGTGCTGCCACCGGCAGCATCTGGTTGGCGTGGTGCTGACTCACACCCGGGGAGGCTTGTCGAGGGGGGGCCGTACCCTAAACCACTCACTGGTTATTACATAAGGCCCTTTGACTGGCCTGACAAAGGCCCACTCCTCTTACTCACTGTCCCGTCCCCTGGGTGTCTCCACCCCCTAGCCTTGTCTTCACACCTCCCCATCTCCTCCACCCCATCCATCTACCTCCTCCTCCTGTTCCTCCTCACAAACTCCCAGTGCCAACACAGACCCGTATCTCCATTCTGAAGCAGTGCGTCAGGAGTGTGTGTGATGTGTTTGAAAAGAAAAAAGTATTTGAAATGAAGTGCAAGAACTTATCAGATTTCATCTGTTTCATCTGGCTTATGAGTCATTCATGAAATTAAAATGTCAGTCAGTGGGAAAGTCCCCACAGAGGCAGTCAGAGCCGGCATGTGTATTGGCCAGTGTGGCAAATGTCGAGGTTCAGGCACTCGCCTGCTCTGCTGCGTCACGGCTCGCCAGCGGCAGCACGGCTGGTGATCCAAAGCGATTCCCCCTCAGCCGCTCAGCATGATGACCTCAGCTCCAGGACGCACTGAAAGAGAAGCACAGGCATGGCTCAGTGGCAGCACAGGCCAGGCGGACGCAAGACATGCAGGACATGTGTGCGTGAGCGAGCAGTCCAGGCCTGACACACTGAGTAGCAGGGTCTGAAGAGGAACTTTCTAATCAGGACGGTTCGCCTGGACGAACCTGCAGGCCTGTCAACAAACACACACACACACACACTTGAACTTGAACATGTTTGTATTCCCATCTTAGTGAGGACCATACATGCATTTCTATGGAAAAAACCATAATCTCAATCATAACACTCTTAACCCCTAGCCAGCCCTAACCTTAACCATAAGCAACCTAACTTTCGGGATTTTTACTTTTCTGTTGCATTCACAGATGTTTATAAAATTAAATCTGAATTAGTGAGGACTGAAAAATTTACCTCAATCATGTTTTTTGAGGATTTGCTATATTTGTGAGGTCCTTTGTTCAACTACAATAACAATAATACTAATACTGACACTGCTACGACTAACAATGCTACTACTATTACTACGACTACTAACAACAACAACAACAACAACAATACTAATCCCGACACTACTACCACTAACAGTTCTACTACTATTACTACCACTAACACCACCACCAACAATAATAATAATAATGATAACAATAATAATATTAATAATAATAAGCCCCAAGTCACACCATGGGCCCCTCAATGTGCTCAGAGCTGATATGCTGATTGTGTGGGCAGTGGCAAGTCAGGGTGACTCTGCAGAGTCAAATGTCATCCTCCCACCCCCACCCTGCCCTCTGGCGTTCCACCTCTTCATCCTCCTCTTCCTCCTCTGACCCTAAAGGAGGTCTGGGCTGTGAGCTCCTTCATATTATAACTTTATGGGGACTCTCCATTCATTTCTATGGGCATGTCCCAAACCCTAACAACCCCAACCCTTAATCACTACCCAGCCCTAACCATAACCGTAAGTGACCAAACAAAATACAAGATATTTTTTATCTGTTCTTTTTAGTTTTTTTATTCAGATTTTTGATCACAGATTATTATAAAATTTAGGTTATCCTTGTAGGGACCGAATCAATGTCCCCAGAAGGAAAAAAGTTACAGATTTTAATTACATTGTGGAGAAATCTGGTCCCCGCAATGTAATAATTACTAACTCTCTCTCACACACACACACACACATACACACACTAACTCACAAATGCAAACACACACGTTCTTCTGCAAAACTCTCTCTACAGGCTAGCCATCTCATTTTCACAGAATCAGAAGTGACTGCAGAACACAGAGACGATGCATGTAAATATTGTGTCCGCATGTCAGGACTCAAGTGAAACATTCAAAGTCAGAGATACGTCTGTGTGCAGTGATACAGTACTGCTGAGGCACTTGACATTTATGCTGAATAGAAACCAGCCCCTCTGGCTGCCACCTCGAGTGGCAGACCGCACAGCTGCTCCAGACACACCAACATCAGTTTCAATGTGGTGTAGAAAAGGCTGATCTCTGGATCAGACAGCGTGACCTGGATCATCTTTCACCTCCCAGATCTAAAGGTTAACTGGTGGGCGGAAGAGAATCAAAAAGGCAACCTGCCCTTAGATCTCAGTCCGCCTTTCGCAGGAGAACTCATAAGAGTGTCCCACATCTCACCCGCCTTTCACAGGAGTGTGATCATAAGAGTGTTCAACCTCTCAGCTGCAATTCACAGGAATGATCATAAGAGTGTCCTACATCTCAGCTGCCTTTCACCGGAGTGATCATGAGAGTGTCCTACATTTCAGCTGCCATTCACAGGAATGATCATGAGTGTCCTACATCTCACCCGCCTTTGACAGGAGTGATCATGAGTGTCCTACATCTCACCCGCCTTTGACAGGAGTGATCATGAGTGTCCTACATCTCAGCTGCCTTTGACAGGAGTGATCATGAGTGTCCTACATCTCAGCTGCCTTTGACAGGAGTGATCATGAGTGTCCTACATCT
>JAODKM010000002.1:17221267-17235979 GCA_026780845.1 Petrocephalus sullivani | reverse complement strand
GGCGGGGCCGCCAAGAGGGAGGGGGGGAGAGAGAAAAAATAACAGAAAAAAAATCAAACGTTCTTCCTGGAAATTCGACTAACCCGCCACAAGTCCACCACATGACATTTGCGAAAATGCGACACTCCTTTTCGGCTAGCAGAAGGCCGCGCTCCATTCAGCGAGCGAGGGCGCCTAACAATGCCCGGTTACGCCGCGCCGAAATAACAAAAATAGGTTTAAAGGACGCGATAAGGCGGAGGGTGGCCGCGGAGGGGGACGCGGGCATTCCCGCGGCCGAGCTCCCGGCGCCTTCCCCGTAACGCCGTGCTGTGGAAATGAGATCATCATAAAACTGTTTCAAGAAAAAGGGAAAGAAAAGGCACTGCAGCCGCCGCCGAGTCTTCGCAGAAATGACTCGTCTGGGGGATTTCCGTTATTATTAGCCGGGGTTTTTTTTTAGTTTCGAAATAACTTAGGAGGAATCCTACGAGTAAACCTAGGTTGCGTGGGAGATTTTCTTTAATTAAAAAGAGCTTATGCACGCATCTCCAGTGACAGGGGAATCAATGGGCACACGAACCCAGAACGTATTGCTAGTATCAAAGCTTATACCGATCGCTCGCCGAAAAGCATTTCTCATGCGACTAAATGGCCATTATAAGAGCATTACATGAAAGTTCAGAAGTATATGAAGTCACAGGCAGCTGGCTTACCTGGTGCTGACCGCCGATATCTGCTGGGAGGTGCCATGGTCAGCGCGAATGTTGCATATGGGCAGGGGATTAAAATAATTCCGTGTGTTGTGTTTTCCTCGTGATTGACACTTGTGCAGTAACGCATCTCTAGAATGCATCCACGTTAAAATATGAATCGTGCACCCAAGATGTGCATGTAATTTAATATTGTCCCCGTGGACACGGACTGTACACGCAGATATGCATTATGAAACCGTAGCAAAGACGAGCACGTTTATGCACACATCATGCGTACGGCTCAGCGACGCATTTTAACCCAGATACCACAAAGCCTAACGCACTATTTGGCCGCCCCGGTCTCCGACTACCAATTCCGTTATCGCAGCATTGCCCGCATGATCACGCAAATCTTTAAAAAAAAAAAAAAAACACGTCGATACAGTTGGTTAAAAAATGGCCAGTCGGTGCCTCCGCAGCGCCAGATGACAGCAGCCGCCCGCATATCCACTCTGCATGCGGCGAGCCCGCGGCCGAGAGCGCCGCTTCGTTTGCAGAGCGAACCGGGATCAAAGGAGTGCAGATTTGAAATTGCGCAGTTTTTATTCCATTGCAGCGCAGCCACACCGCTCTCCTCGCTAGCGCTCTGCTTTCTCTCCTCCTCCTCCTTCTCCTCCTCCTCCTCCCTCCCTCTCTCTCTCCCTCCCTCCCTCTCTCGGGCGCTCTGGTAGGTTCTCTCCGTCTCTTACAGGTTTATTTTCACTAGAGGACTCTTTGGTCAAACCCCCGCCTCCATCTTCCCTGGCAAACAGATACAGTATGCCTGACATTCCTCGCTTAGTGTTTTCTTGGGAGAACACTCCAAACCCGAAGTATGGTGTATAACTTGTTGAGGGGGGTTATTGTTGGCTTGCTCGGTGCATGTGTCGGTCATTTTAGAAAGAGAAGGTCCTGCGCCTCGCACATTCGTGTACCACTGTAGATCAGGCTACCAGGAGGCTTAAGTATTCCCTCTTTTTTTCCTAAACGACCGATTTCAGCAGCACCAACCTATACAGCAGCTCAAGTGAGTCAGCAGACGCTGCCAGGGCTGCCACACTTCATGCAGAAAAATAAAAGACGTCTACCAAAGTGGGGCTTTGCCACAAGCACTATGCACCCAGTGACACGCCAGTGGTGGCAAATCAAAACTTCAAAACCAAATCAAAAATCAAAACTGTATTGATTAAAAACAGGAAGCACAATTTTATTGTCAAATATGGGACGATTCCGTATTTTAAGGGACGTGTGGTAACCCTAGAAGCTGCATGAACGTTTGGTATTGGATGCCGAGTCCTTCAAAAAAGCCATCAGTGGGGAAAACCGTAACAGTGGAATTATTATTGAAGAGAAGCAATTTCATTGCAAACAATTGAACTTATTTTGTCTGTTCCAAGCTGGAATATCTTAAGTCTTAAGTCTATTTAAATTTAAATTGGACAGGTTGCTATGAGCTGTCCAACAACAGCAGCACAGCAACCCAGACCTTTTGCGGATAAAGAGGCCCTTAAAGTCTGCTGGTCCCCTTTCATTCAGGAGACAATCTGCTGAATGCAGCTTTGAACTGAGGCCACCTCCTTCACTCTGTGCACCTCTTCCATTTCCTCTACTTAGGAGTCCATTCAGCTCACCATCGCGTGGCTTGGACTGCCATCGCGTGGCTCGGCTCGCCATCGCGTGACTCGGTTGGGCTGCTGGTCATCCCTGGTGCTTTTCTGGATGGCGGCAGTGAGGTTTCTGACCATGAGAGATGTTTCTGCAGAAAAGAGGCCTACCTGTGGATCTGGGGTGGCTGTGGGATGAGGCCATATGTTTGGTGGTTGACGGCACTTAAGGGTTTAGCCAGCGTGTCCACAGAGTAATCTGAGAGGTGGACTGCAGTTAGACCTGTGTGTGCTTTGCAGATATATGTAAAAGCTGGAATGAAGGCTCCCCCCACCCCAATTCAGGCGTCCTCTTAGCTACCAACACCGATGATGATAAAAACACAAGAGAAAATGAAACAGAATACACCACAGAAAACAGTGTGTGTGGTGGCTTTGTAATTATTACATTCTGGGGACCAGATTTCCCTACTATGTCTTAAAAACCTGTAACTGTTTTTTCAGTCCCCACAATTTTATAAAAATCTGTGGCTGCAATAAAAAAGACTAAGAACTCCAAAAGTCTTGTATTTTGTTTGGCTACTTAGGTTGGTTAGGTTTGGTTAGGGCTGGGTTAAGGTTGTCATAGATGGGATTAGGGTTATGCCTATAGAAATGGGTCGAGAGTCCCCATAAGGATATGACTGTGTGTGTGTGTGTGTGTGTAAGCACTGCTGTAAGCTTGTACTGCATTACTGAGTGGATCTGAAGGATTCCCCCTCTAGCTGTAAGTTTGGGGGGGGGGGTAGGGTTGAGGGAGACGGAATTTATAAAGGATGTGTAGAGGGGGTGGGCTTACTGGAAGAGAAGAGCGGGAGAGTTACAGTAAGAAGGGGGCGAGGAGGCGAAGATGGAGGATGTGGGATGGTAAAATAGGATCTGGGCAGGAAGCAAGAGCAGAGAGCAGCATTTGCATTTTCATGTAGCTGTTCCTCCATTAGATTTATTCAGTTTGCTTGTTACTGTGTACATACATTAAAATACCTTAGAACTTCAAACCTCAATGTATTTCTTAATACATCTCAATATTACTACAGGTTTGTGTGCCATGAAATCCAAAGATCTATGTTGAACTTTACCAACTAACAAACTAGCAATTCTATTTCCTTTTTAACTTTGACCATGTGAGTAGATATTTGAAAGGCTTGTTCTGAGTGTGAGTGTTTGCGTGGGTTTTGTGATTGCCCTGGGTGTGTGTGTGACCGCACTCTGCATGTATGTGGCGTTGTTATGGGAGTGCCGTATTTGTATGTGTGCTGGCACTGTGAGTGATATTGTGTGGCTGTGAGTGACAGTGTATAACTGTGAGTGATATTGTGTAACTGTGAGTGACAGTGCATAATTGTGAGTGAAACTGTGTAACTGTGAGTGACAGTGTGTAACTGTGAGTAATATTGTGTAACTGTGAGTGACAGTGTGTAACTGTGCGTGATATTGTGTAACTGTGAGTGCTCCTTAGCTGTCCAGACTCATCAGCAGGGCTGTTCCCCTCTTGACCCAGTGGTCGTTGGGAAAAGCTCCGGAGTTAAGGTCCACTGTCACCACAAAGGAGGCACGGCCGGCCCTCCCCGAGCGCACGGGGAAATAGTAGCAAGGACAGCAGTACGCACCTGCGGACAAACAGCGACAAGGTCTTACACAGCAGCCACCTGCTTCACTGCGCCGACACTCACAGTGTGATCCTCCTGCCTAAGAAGGAGGACTAGGCTCGGCCTGCCCTGGTAGGGAGTATTTCCTGTATCTTAGGCTTATAGAAGACCTATAACATACATTAAATGTGGGGATTCTAAATACCTCAGAGGATTAAAGTTCAAACTTCAGACTTCAAACTTCTCTTCAGAGGTGGATAGAGGAGGTCCGAAAAGTGAAAGTCCAGACCAAGATTTTGTTTCAACCATGCAGTGGTTGTGTGACTGTGACTCTTTATACTTGGAAATTGGCTGGTTGAAATACAATCTTGGTCTGGATTTATACTTTCTAGATCTGAACTATCCACCTCCGTTTCTCTTTTTATTGGTATATTAAACCAGCCTTGTGGCACTGGGTGGGGGGGCTGGTACGTTTGGTCCACAAAATGGATCTTTGCACTTTTCCCAGCAGCCCCTGCTCCACTGGTGTGGTGTCCCGCATCCTGCCCGGTCATGTGCTGGCGAGGCATCCTTGTTTTATGCCACATAAACGAGTCACAAATGGCATTAACATTTAAACAAACCTCAACACTGAGACTTCCTCACTAATCTTTATGTAGCGCTTTGGGGCAGCTATGCTAACAATAGCTGTTTAAAATATTAACCGACTTGAATTAATATTTCATGGGCTAAAGAAGTGTATAGATGTAGGTATTCCAGATCTTAAAGCTAAACATGTTCATTAGCTAGTTAGGTCAAGATTTGTTCTGCTTGAAATTGTTCAGCAGTTAGCTCATTAGGCTAGCTGCTAGGCCCAAAGAGCTTTAATGTGATCGCAGTCTTCAAGCTAGATCCACTAGCAATCTGGTGTGAGACCTGCTAACCATTTGCAGCCGTATGAAGGTGGGCTGTGCTATGTGTAATTTCCTGCTAGCTGCTTAGCCAGCCAGCTAAGAGGCCCCTGTTGTCATAGCCGGAGAATGTCAGTGTCAGTGGAAAACATTTACCATAGCATTCCTACACTAGTGGAACCTCGGTTCTCAAGGCAAACTGTGAGACACAAGCATTTCCTGTGTGATTTAATCTGATCAGGCTGCTTTATGTTTACCGATACATACATGATCTGTATAGTTACTGATAAAATGAACGGATCTCTGGGGGTTTTCCTGAAATGTTAAACATGGTTTTCGTGCCTTTTTAAGCCCTGGAGCCTGTTGCCATGGCTCAGACCGCTGGGCCATGGTGTTTCTATTTCATGCTCCTATTTCAAGGCTGTCAGGTGAAAGGTGCAAATATAAAATGTTTTCCTGCATAATATGTGCACCTTTTCATCAGCACTGCGAGGGGACCTGTTCTCCTTTTACCTTTTGGATTTTTCTGACAATTAGCCTTCTGAACTGGCTATGGAACCAGATGATCCTCCTTTAAGACATGGCTCTACACATTTCTGTGTGCTGCAAAATGGACAATCTGAGCACTACAAGCCCTTTTAAAAGCAGCTAAGAGGACTACAGAGGACTAGATCCATCAGCTACAGATTATTCGATTGTAAATTTTAGAGAATCACTTATTGTATATTTTATTGTAAAAAGAGAATCACTTATTAATCTATAATAAAGCTAACTGTACACTTGAGTGTGGCTAAGCTGAGGTAAGAGAGGGGACCTCAGTCTGATCATCATTTAAAAATGTGCTTCCTTCCGAGCCTCGCCAGCGTGCCGTGTGACTGCGTCCGTGGCCTTCTGCACGTCACGCAGAAACGGAAACATTCCATTAATCAGTGGGGCTCAGAGCCCTTGCCGTAAGACGTCATCAGAGTGAGGCTAAAAGCGCACAGGAGGAAGAGAGTCCAGACATCTGAAAGGAGAAGGACAAGAGGGTCTGTGATCACAGGACGCGGCCAGTATGAAGGCTACAGATACATAGCTGTACATGTTCATGGCGAGGCCAGCTCTTCCTGCTGTAGAGCAAAGCGGCACCATAATATTCCCGAGCAGAGGCTAGAAGCTAGCTCATCAAAAAATAGCGGGGGGTAAAAAAAGAAAAAGACCATTAATAGTGACCCACTTATCTCCCCCAAATCCTCATAATTGTGGGAACCATAAACTGAAACATAAAGGAGGAGGAAGGCGAGCTGCTCTGACTTAGGGAGCGCAAGGCGATGGCACAGAGCGTAAGGCACAGAGCAGAGCCCCAGTGCACAATACGCTGGGCCTTTTGAAGGGCGTCGGTTAATAAAAAAAAAAAAAACTATATAATTTCAAATCACACCTTTTCACAACCTCTGACAATCACGTTTTGATTGCAAGTGGGAAAAAAAGGAGACGGTTAAACTTAAAAATTAATAATATTAAATCCGTCCCGCTGATTGATCTCCTCCCCCTCGAGTCCATGATTTTTTTACTTGAGCCCAAATGGCTGGGAAGCACTAATGTAGGGGACTGAGAGCCGGGAGAAGGAGCTGATGTAGATGTGACTGTATCCTCAGACGCGGAGGACCAGGGTCACGTCAGACAGAGGACAAAGAGAGGAGACAGAGGATGAGGAGGAAGTGGCTGCAACAGAAGAGAGAAGCAGGAGATGATGATTATGTAGGACAGCCCGCGGAGGTAAGGCAGCGGGGCCCAATGGAACAGCAGCAGCTGTGCGAGTCTGACCTCCTCCACAGACAACAGACAGAGGAAGGAAGCCCAGCCCAGCAGCCCCCGTCTGACCCACCAGCTCCCAGACTACAGACACAAACATTTAATCCACAAGACAAGTGTATCCTGGCAGCCATATATCTGTTTCTCCTGACTCATAGGTCCCACCGGGTTGCCCGATGCAGAAACAGCACCTCCGGCACTAATGAAACCAAGTACTGCTACGGCAGTCCTTAAGGCAGCCATCTCCTCAGCCCAGGCTTACACATGTATCTGATTCAAACAGAACATGGCCATACATCCATCTTCTAATTGTTTATTCTAAACAGGGCCCTGGGGGTGGGCACCAATCCCAAGGGGGTAGTACAGCAGGCAGGGGTACAGTACATCCTGCACAGGATGAACAGAGATCGTAGATCGTAGGTGACTGGGTACCATGGCTGGCCCAGCAGAGCTCCCACGTCAGACGTGAGCCATCTTCTCACTCTCTTCTGTGTGGCATGGAAGTATCATGGCACACAGGTGGTGCTCTTTGCTAACTGCCGAACAAGGCTTCTACGTATCTGTGTTACTCCCAGGTGGCATTTTTCGTGACGCTCAATGACAGCGTAATAACCGGGCATCGCTGTGAATTGGTGCCTGCCATCGCTGACGGCTACATCACTTGGCAGATTGGCACTTGGCCTCTGAAGTGACGGATGTCTCACTGCGCGAAAGGAAAGTGCATGTGTCACGTGGTCTTTCAGGCCTTAGTGAAATCTAAAAAAAAAAAGATTTACATGTGCAGCTTTGTGTGATATGTCCCGGCCTCAAACTGTTCCTAATCCACAGAATTTCCCATCCAGGCACAGAGGAATCCGTTGACGTAATTCACCTGGATCAATATTCACTCTCATAATTTATTATTTTCTTTATTATACTATATTGTTGTAATAAATAATTTTGGTACCTGCAAAGAAGAATAAAAGAAGCGTATTTCTGTGAATGATTACCCTTGAAATTGTGACTAACTTTTCCAGCAGTGGTGTTGACATCTGGCTGAATAAAAACAGCATGTGCTGCTGGCTTGGGCTGGGTAGCCGGCTGGAGAGTGCTCCGTGTTTCACATCCCCACCAGAGCATTAGTCTGGGCTGGGTAGCCGGCTCTGCGTTTCACATCCCCACCAGAGCATCAGTCTGGGCTGGAGCGCGCTCCGCGTTTCACATCCCCACCAGAGCATCAGTCTGGGCTGGCGCACGCTCCGCGTTTCACATCTCCACCAGAGCATCAGTCTGGGCTGGCGCACGCTCCACGTTTCACATCCCCACCAGAGCATCAGTCTGGGCTGGGTAGCCGACTGAAGTGGGCTCCACGTTTCACATCCCCACCAGAGCATCAGTCTGGGCTGGAGCACGCTCCACGTTTCACATCCCCACCAGAGCATCAGTCTGGGTTGGAGCGGGCTCCGCGTTTCACATCCCCACCAGAGCATCAGTCTGGGCTGGGTAGCCGACTGGAGCACGCTCCGCGTTTCACATCCCCACCAGAGCATCAGTCTGGGCTGGGTAGCCGGCTGTAGCGGGCTCCGCGTTTCACATCCCCACCAGAGCATCAGTCTGGGCTGGGTAGCCGACTGGAGCACGCTCCGCGTTTCACATCCCCACCAGAGCATCAGTCTGGGCTGGGTAGCCGGCTGTAGCGGGCTCCGCGTTTCACATCCCCACCAGAGCATCAGTCTGGGTTGGGTAGCTGGCTGGAGCGTGCTATATGTTTCACAACCCTACCAGAGCACCAGTCTGGGTTGGGTAGCTGGCTGGAGCGTGCTATATGTTTCACAACCCTACCAGAGCACCAGTCTAGGTTGGGTAGCTGGCTGGAGCACTCTCTGCGTTTCACATCCCTGCCTGAGCATTTGTCTGGGTTGGGTAGCAGGCTAAAGTGTGCTCCGTGTTTCATATCCCTGCCTGAGCACCAGTCTGGGTTCGGTAGCTGGCTGGAGCACTCTCCGCATTTCACATCCCTGTTCAAAGCATCAGTCTGGGCTGGCTGGAGCATGCTATAACTTTCACATCCCCACCAGAGCACCAGTCTGGGTTGGGTAGCCGGCTGGAGTGTGCTCTGCGTTTTGCATCCCTGCCTGAGCATCAGTCTGGGTTCGGTAGCCGGCTGGAGCACGTGCCGCGTTTCACATCCCTGCCTGTGAATCAGTCTGCGCTGGGTAGCCGGCTGGAGAGTGAGCTGCATTTCACATCTGTGTCAAAGCATTCATACTGTAGCGCAGCATAGTCGTCCAGCTCAGGCAACGTGCCATGTGACCTCAGCGCCCCTCACAACCTCCTCAGAAAACAACGAGGCATCAGCAAGTCCCCCAGAAGGATTCAGACTCAGACCAGATGGACCCCAGACAGCCAGTCCAACTCTACCAGACGCTACCGGATACCTTTCTGGTCACACGTTTCCATCGCAAGAATCAGAGCCAACCAAAGCTTACTAAAGCACAAAGGAAATGACCGACTGCCTGGCCTCTCACGCAGACACATACCTGCACATGTGCATCACAAGTGAACTCTCCGATTCACAGCTGCATGTCATCGTGAAAAGCACTTTTGCACCTACTCATATAAGAAATGACTCTTCTCGAGTTTCTCACTTTTGGGGGTGGCAGAAATATCTAGAAGCTTGACCACAGCAGATAGCTATAAAGGACAGAGAGGGACAGATGAGGGAAATGGAAGGTAAAGCCTGTGCGCTGCGTGGCCTGCGGAGCGCACATGTAAGCGACAGATTCCCAGGCGGCACGTCTGAAGGCTACGGGGGAGGAGCAGCTGTAAACAGCAGCGTTAGCACCTGCCCGAGTGAAGGTGGTCGCCATGGCGCCGAGCGCCGCGCACTGCCTGCATGGCCGCCATGGCGCCGAGCGCCGCGCACTGCCTGCATGGCCACCATGGCGCCGAGCGCCGCGCGCTGCCTGCATGGCCGCCATCACAGTGCTCAGTCTCTGGCACATCCGCACGCGCTGCTGTGTCTGCTCTGGCATGGTGACGGCATGTTTACTGGCCAATAAAGCGCTCTGAGCAAAGCAATAGGCTCCAGCTCTGCGGCAGGGCCAGCCGGCGGCGTGGGGGACGCACATTTGGGGGTCTTCTTGCGGTTCTCCACGGGCTTGAAGTGGATGGTGGGGACAGGACAGACCAGCCGCATGGGCTCCGGCTCCACCAGACAGCAGTGCTTCTTGTCCCAGCCGGCTCCCTCCAGGAACAGCCCCCGGATGAACACGCCGTCCTGCCAGGGGGAAGGCAAGGTGGGAGGGGCGGGGGTGTGGGGCTTCTCCAGATGGGGGAGAACCAGACAGAAATGGGGGAGCGGGAGCTCACCTTGGGGGGGAAGAGGAGATTGTTGTCATCCACTGTGGAGACTATAAACTCCCAGGACAGAGTGTCCACCGACACCTGCAGAGACGTATAGAGACATATCCGCCTGTGAGATGACTTGTTTCTGTTTGAGGTAATTGTGTAGTGGCAGTCTTGTGGCTGTGATATACAGTAAGTCAAGTGTCAAAGTGTGACCAATTGAGAGCATGGCTCAGCATGTCCCCATCCCTGCACTGAGCATGCTCAGTGTGTCACCGTGATGAGCATGCTCGCTGCAGCGAGGGGGGACGTCTCCGGCGTGAGCGCGCTCAGTGTGCTCACCTTGTTCTGGCGGGCGGAGGCTTGCAGCACAGCGGTGAGGAAGCCGGTGGGAAAGGTGAAGCCGGACAGCCAGAAGAGTGTGGGGGGGTGCGCCGTTTGTGCCCAGCAGGCAAACTGCTCCACGCGCTGGCACAGGTCCCGCGTCCATGACGCCAAGGGCTTCAGAGAGGGGTACGCCTGCGGGGGAGCCCCGGGAGTCAGGCGCTGCCAGCCAGCGTGCTCCTCTGCACGCATTTCTGCTGCGCTACAGCTTGTGACGCGCTCCCGCTGGATTACACCGAAGGCTTTAGCGGTAAATGCGCCAGGAGGCCACGGCGAAATAACAATGCACAAGATAAAAGGGAAGCCGAGCGCAGGGGCGGCACAAAACAAATCCGTGATGACAAAGCTAGTGATGTACAGCTAATATGGCAGCAAAGGGCCCCGATCTGTGGCACAGAACAGAGACAGAGACTGTTTCTGACTAAGACAGAGAAAAGCGCTAAATTCATTCTGTTTCTAGGGACTAATGACTGAGATGGGAGATGGGAATGTAGATGGGCGGGAGCGAGTGAGTCCTGAGCAGCATGCAATCCCCCCGACGGGGGATGGCGGCCATGCGCTCCGGAGGGACTGCGCCACGTGAGCGAAAGGGACTGAAAGTAATTACACTAGGGGGGCTCAAGTTAGGGCTGTGATGGTGGCCTGTGGCATCTGGCTGGCCCGAGGAGCTGCGCCACTGCTATGCACGTCTAGGTCTGCTGCGCCTCATCTGGCGTAACTGCAGCCGCCTACTGCACTTCATTCCTGTTATTATGCTGCACTTACCTGAAGTGAGTCTCTGTAAGCGAACCAGGATCAGGGGACAGTGAACCTATGGAGCCCTCTGATACCCGCTCCACTGACACACACAATCACAAGCACAGTCTGCTACAAACAAACACACACAATCACAAGCACAGTCTGCTACAAACAAACACACACAATCACAAGCACAGTCTGCTACAAACACGCACACACAATCACACACATAGTCTGCTACAAACACACACAATCACATGCACACTCTGCTATAAACACACACACACAATCACACACATAGTCTGCTACAAACACACACAATCACATGCACACTCTGCTATAAACACACACACAATCACACATACAGTCTACTACAAACACACACATAGTCTGCTGCAAACATACATAATCACACACAGTCTGCTAAAAAAACACACAATTGCACGCACAGTCTGCTACAAACACGCAATCACACAAACAGCATGCTACAAACATGTACAATGACACACTCAGTCTGCAACTGACACACACACAAATTGATAAGCTGAGATGTAAACTCTCATACAAGGTGACAGATGCACTGTTACTAACACAGTCACACAAAGGTGAGCATCTGACATGCCACACACACAAAAACACACGCACACTGAGCCACTCTGGAGCCTCTCAGAGAGGCACGGACGGCACAGTGATCCGCACAAACGGCACAGTGACCTGCACTGAGGGCACAGTGACCTGCACAGACGGCACAGCGACCCGCACAGACGGCACAGTGACCCGCACAGACGGCACAGTGACCCGCACGTGCGGCTCAGTGTGTTGGTGTCGCTGTGCCATTGCTTTGCAGGCCCTGATGTGTCACATCCCCGCCCACCTTCTCCCAGAGGGGCGGTACGCGGCCGGCGTGGATACAGGCGAAGGTCTCCTCCAGGCTGTGGGACATCACCACCAGGCCCTGTATGCCCCTCTCCAGCTCCACCAGGGACCACCTACACGCGACATGGGCCACGTGTCATCGAACGCTCTCAGACACCATATAAATAATAAAATATACCCATGCGTGTGTCCTCATGCATGTTTGGGCATTTTATGCACGGAGAAGGAGAAATAAACATCCTGATTCGCACTTAAAGGGCTGGTCTCATTCATACGCGCTCTCGTACACACGCACACTCGTAGGCAGGTGGGGTGAGGAGCAGACCTGATGACCCCGAGCAGGGCGTTGTATCTCTGGATCTCCTGCAGCAGCACCACATTGAGTGGGGAGGGGTCATCTTGCAGAAGCTTCCGGGTTCCCTCATAGTCCAACTGCCCCGGGATCTTCTGCCACACCTCTGCGGCCAGCTCAAGCACCTGAGGACACAGACGCACACACAAGGGTGGGAAACGGGTAGGGGGATGTGTATAGCGATGAGTGTGCCGGCACACACATGCAGACACACAACACACACACACACACCTTGGCCTCTGGGCTGGGTCCCGCCCCCACGGCTGCGCTGCTGCTGACAGACGGCTGCAGGGACAGCAGCGTGTGGAACAGGGTGTGTGTCTCTGCGATCTGGCTGCCGATGTCGGCGTTGGGGTGCTGGCCGAACAGCTCGGGGCGCTCGGCGCCAGGCAGCTGGCTGATGTAGTCGAGGTAGGAGGACAGGGGGCCGTCCCGCGGGATGTAGTGGGTGGCCAGTGGGGACAGCCTGGAGGGCCACACACAGCATGCAGCATTACCACACGAGCGGCTCACAACCATCATAATACATGAGCGCCACGACAGTAGGTCTGACTCATATTCTGCATGGCCAGATAAACAGGATTACATTATCCATTTATCATTTAAATATAAATGTTATAAAAATCAACATTTGCAATCTATTGACTGCAGCTTCATTAAAGAAATTTACAGACAAAAAAACAAAGAGTAATACAATATACAGCCACATGGTGGCAATAGTGTACTTCATAAAATTAACCTGGCTGTGAACTACATGTTGCATGATGTGAGATGTGAGGTCCAATGGCTAGCCCGGTGTCTCTTTGTAATGGTGTAAGCCTGTGGTAAGCAGCAGGCTGGGAGTTGTGGAGATGACTGTGTAAATGCATGTGTGGCTGAGTGCCCTCACTTGAAAAATGGCACTGTGACTGCGTTCTCGCAGAAGCAGTCGCTGATGTAGGTGGTCAGCAGCCGCCTGTCCCACTCATCAGTCACATGACCTCCGTAGATGACCCCCGCAATGAGGTACTTGAGGGCGTCCCAGGGTACCTCCTCCTGCTGCTCCAGGTAATGTCTCAACAGGTTCTCGCTCACCTGGAGGACAGACACGTGGACGGCATATGGGGGGGGGAAGGGGGTGAGGAGGTGCATGAAAAATGCAGTGGGGGGGGGCATACGAGTCAGATATAAGAAGGTAAAGGATGGTGAAGAGGAGGAAGGACAGAGATGGAGCCAGGATGTCAGCACACGCAGAAGCTGAAGAGTGAGGAGCGCGGCGGGACCTCAAAGTCTGAGTCGTTGAAGCTGTAGACGATGTTCCAGCCCAGCTGGCGGAACTTCTTGCGCTCCAGCAGGACGCTGTGGAAGAAGCAGAGGCCAAAGAGCAGCCGGCGGTACGGCAGTGGGCGCGTGCACAGGCTGAACTGAGCCTCGCTGACACGCTGGTACAGGCGCTTCATGTTAGACTTCACGCCCTGTAGGGGGCGACAAAGAGGGAAGTCAATCTTACACCCTTATGGAATCAGGGAGCGGAGGAGGAGATGAAGTGTGTAGCATATAGGTCAGGTCAGGTCCGAAATGAGCATGACTGCATATGACTCTGACGATGCGTGTGTCAGCACGTGCCGCGAGCGGGACTGGTATGTGCCCCTCGGCTGCACCTTGGGGGGCTCGGTGGTCATCTTGATACTGGCTTGCAGGATGGAGATGGGGAAGTCCAGGTGGGGCGAGGAGCTGAGCCAGAGCCGGAAGTCGGCGTGAGGGTCCTCCACCTGCAGCTGCTCCACCAGCTTGTCCAGCTGGGGCATCCAGGAGAGGGAGAGGTGGCAGTTTGCCAGGAACACCCAGTGACCTGGAAGGGCGCCGGGGGGGGGGGGGACGGCAGTTCACTGGGTCACGCTGGAGAACCGAAATGTCTCAATCGCAGACAGACGGCTCCACCGCCTCATTCTCATCACCAGATAGTCAAACAGTAGTATGTCATAATCCCAGTACATCCTGCGGGGGGGTCAGCTTTGGTCTCAGCACCCTGTCTGATCCAGCGAGCAGGCTGAACCTTAGGGAAAAATATCATTCCCATAAGTCTGTGTGTGGGGCAATTAATCTCAATACACAATAAATTTAGTGGTGAAAGATATTTCTGTCACTCACAAATGATGCTTAACATCCATCCATCTGTTTTAAGCACCAATCCCATGCAGGGTTAGGAGGGGTACTGGCAACTCAGGGTGCCCTGGCCGTGATGCCAGTCCATGGCAGGGTGCACACACACACACACTCACACACACATGCACGCACGCATGCACGCACGCACACACACACACACACACACACACACACGTGCACACACGCACACACACACATACCATGTATACCTATCTTTATAGGGACACTCAATTCATTCCTATGGGCATAACCCTGATCCCA
>JAODKM010000002.1:17194072-17213629 GCA_026780845.1 Petrocephalus sullivani | reverse complement strand
GGGCAGGGTTAGGATTCCATCGGGAATGGCTAGAGACGCTTGGGAGCGCGGCAACCCGGTGACCTGCGAGCCGCACAGCCCGCAGCCCTGCCTCTCCTTCCTGTTTTGGCTCTGTTTATTAATCAGGTTGAGTTCAGACTCCACACTGCATGCAAGACTTTTAATCAAGTGCGGCCCCCAGAAAGTTTTGCCTTTTTGTTTTAAAATGCAAATATTCCCTATGCAAAGCTATGAAAGACCATTTGTCTGATGAACCCGGTAGCCTTTGTTCCAATTGGAAAGCTTATATGAGAGACCTTTACTAACACACCATAAATCAGCATGTGTGTGTGTGTGTGTGTGTGTGGTGGGGGTCTCACCGGTTCCCACGGGTGACGATGACTCCGTTCTCCATCGAGAACGTGTCGGACGGCAGCCCCTGCATGTTCCACTCACGCACGGCTGTGGCTCTGGCCAGGAATGCGGAGAAGCTGAAGGAGGGTGAGCATGGTACCTCCAGCTGTTGCATCTAGGGGCGGCCAGGGGGGTGCAGCTGTTATAGGGGGCCGGATGAAGAGCAGAAGGGAAGCCAAAGGGACTCCAGATACCTGCTTCATCCAGATGTTGTTGACCATTTCGTCCCGGTAGCTGGACAGGAACGGACCCATATAGGAGAGAAAAGCCGCAGCTAACAGGCAGTCTCCCACCAGGTAGGCCATGTCCGCCTCCAGGCCCTGTGTGTGTGAGAGGGGAGATGCCTGTGTGTCCCTTGGCACGCCTGCCGTGTCAGGCCCCAGCGCCCCCTGGTGGCCGGCCGGCCGGCTCAGTGCTACCTTGATGGTTTCCTCCCAGCGCTGCCTCTCCGCAGCCAGTCCAGACACCAGCCTGCCGGCTCTGTCCAGCTTCAGCTCCATGTCCTCAGACTTCTGCCGCAGCTTCATCTTCTGGGCCAGCTTCTCGCCATACTGCTGCTTCAGCTGCTCCAGCTTCTCCCCCACCTGACGGACATGTGACACCCCCCCACGCGATCAACCTCGTTAAAAAAACTGAGCACGTCTCACTTATCGCTCAGGCGACAGGGAAGAAGCGCAGCCTTTTCGGCAGCGACCGCCACGCGGGCCCCTCCGTGCTTCATTCTGCTGTCTGGATGGAGCTTCACTGCACCGCTCAGTGCCACATGTACATGTGCTGCTCTGCATTATAAAGCTGTTCTCACTGACACAGATTCAGAGCAGTGTACCTATACCATCACTCAATAGCCCAAAGCGGCTTCAGCTGTCATTCCAGGAAGGTGAACTTGGATCTCCTTGACGGAGATGCACAAATTGCCCTAAACTCATTGGGGTTCAAACCACCACTGAAGGTACCTTAAATCATGCATGGTCTCCACTGCACTGTGTGATCATGGTGTTTGATGTGGCCTGGCTTAAAGACTGAATAATATATACTTCAGTTTCAACTGTACACCACCTGTCAGTAAACAAAATTAATATAATATGTTTTGCTCTGTTTATTTTTGCTAATCTTTTAATCCCTACATGCAATTTATTTATAGACAGATTATGTTAAAAATGTTTTAAATGCCGTTTTAAATGCCTGGTTATGTATGTGGCGAAGAACGTCTGCAGAGCCAGCAAGACTAGATTAGTGAGCAGGAGGCAGCGTGCGGGTCAGGGCCCCGCGGCATCGCGCCAGCACACACGCACACACACAAACACACACATACACACACACACGCACATGCACACACACACGCACGCACACACACAGACGCACACACACACGCACACACACACAAACACACACGCACACACGCAAACACACACGCACACACGCGCGCGTGCACGCACACACACACACACACACACACACGCAACCACGCACCTCTCGCAGTTTGGCCTGAGCGTCAGCAAGTGCCGCCTGCTTCTCCGCTAACTGGGACCTGGCCGCCTCCAGCTTGCTTCTTCTTGGCTGCACCACACGGAAGAGCCGCCCGTACATCTGGGAGAGCCAGCATATAGCTATCACACACAGACATGTGTTTGTATTCATATCTTTATGGGGACCATCCATTCATTTCTACGGGAAAAAACCCTAATCCCAACAATGACAACCGTAACTCCTACCCAGTCCTAACATTACCCATAAGTAACCAAACAATATACATGACTTGGCTGCTTTTTCCATCCATCCATTTTATGCCACCCTAATGCTGATCAGGGTGGCGGGGGGTCCAGAGCCTGTCCTTGAGAATTACGGGTATAAGACAGGGAACAACCTAGGATGTGGAGCTAACCCATTCACTCACAAATGCACACCTATGGGCAATTTAGTAACTCCAATTAACCTCAGCATCTTTTTGGAATGTGGGGGGGACCGGGAGTACCTGGAGGAAACCCCACAACAACACGAGGAGAACATGCAAACTCCACACACACTCAAACTGTGGTCCCAGACGTGTGATAAATTCCAGATTTTTATAAAATTGAGTTTCCCCTTGTGGGGACTGACAAAATGTCAAAACAGCAGACTTTTATCACACTGTGGGGGCATTACATAAATGTATCGTAAGAAACGCATGTGTGTGTGAGGCAGTGGGAACCGGGGCTTGGGGTCCTGACCTCCATGGCGCGGACCCACATGCAGAGTGATTTGGCGGCCAGAGAGACGCGGCCAATGATCTCAGGCTGGAAGTCAGCCTGGGTGCAGTACTGACTGATCTTCTTCAGAACCTGCTCTGAGATGTTATCCTTGTCAAAGTGGACTAGCTGCTTGATGAAGTTGGACTCTCCTGGGGAAACGGAGACCTGGAATCACCCCCGAGTCACAACTGGAATCACCCCCTAATGACAGCTGGAATCACCTCCCTTGTCACAGCTGGACACACCCCCAAATCACAGCTGGACTCGCCCCCTAATCAGCCTCCATCCTGCTCTCTCTCTTCTTTCCTCCACACCACTAGTCTACCCCCATTGCTGTCTCCCTCCATGCCTACCCCCAGCTCCTCCTCCCTGGCTCTCTTACCCAGCTGTCTCTTGGCCTCTGCCCAGGTGGGCTCGCTGCCCCTCAGGATCATGACAGCCTGCATGACTTTCTCCACCAACACAGGCGGGCGGCCATAGGACTTGATCTCCGTCATGTCCTTCTTATTCAGAGACTCCAGGGCCTGCGGGGGATGGACAGCAGGTGCCAGGGTGTAAGGCGAATGCGAGTGGAGTGGGAGAGTGGCTGTGCCGGGAGTGCGGGGCGCTGTGTGGGCTGGCACCTTCATGGCCTCCTCCAGCGCAGGCAGAGCCTCATCCAGGTCTCTCTGTGCGTTCTCTGCCATGGCCTTACACTTGATCTCTTCTGTGCTGATCTTCTCACTATGGGTGCTCACTTCCTATACACAGACATAAACATGCAAATGTACACGCATTAACAAACAGGCACATATACACATATACACACAGAAAAAGCACAAGTTATTATTTTACTCCTACATTTAATTAAATACGTTGATTACTTTTTCTTCACTTGCCAAAAATAATAAAACAAAGCTGAAAATATAAGAGGAAATGACTACTGCTTTGAAAAATGGAAACTTTTTCAATCAGCTATCATTTGTAGGCTAATGTTTACCAGTTTCTAAGAAACTTAGGTAATACTACCAATAATAAGCCATTATTTTTCTGCCTGGTCCTGCTATACCATAGAACGAAGAGCAAGAGAGAGCTGAGGAAATGTGAGGCAGACGTAACTCATGCCAGAAGCTGCTGCTGCCCATTCCCACTGTCCATTTCCCAGCCACTGATCCAGTATCAGGAGGCACAGTGACTAGGCCGTCACGCCTGGAGGATTGGGGTTTTTTTGCAAAGTGTCAGCTTCTCCCAGATACTCCAGTTTCCTCCCACAGCAAGACATGCAAGGAGGCTAACTCGCATCTCTAAATTGGCCATGGTGTTCGTGTGTGTTTATGTGCCCGCAGCCTTGTGCCCTGTGCTGGCAGGGACAAGTTCCAGGTCCTTCTGCCACCCTGACGGGATAAACATTTGTGAGATGGCTGGATGGATGATCTAGCAGAGGGGTTTAAGCAGAACAGGCAAGGGGCACTCTGCATAGGAAGCCCGCCCATGACAGGGCACGCACACACACACCAGTCACTACGGGTAAGTTAGTGATGTAAGACCATCCAGCTGCATGTCTTTGGGTTGTGAGAGGAGAGTGGCAGGGGGTGGGGAGATCATGCAGAGACAACGCGAGGCAGCGGCGACTGCGAGGCAGCGGCGACTGTGAGGCGACAGCGAGGCAGCAGCGACAGTGAGGCAGCAGCGACCGCGAGGCAGCGGCGACCGCGAGGCAGCGGCGACTGTGAAGCGACAGCGAGGCAGCAGTGACCGCGAGGCAGCAGCGACCGCGAGGCAGCGGCGACCGCGAAGGAGCGGCGACCGCGAGGCGACAGTGAGGCAGCGGTGACCGCGAGGCTAGAAGGGGCTTATCTTAATTATCATGTAATCCATCAATATTTCAAATGCTCATCCTAATTATCAAGAACAATATTAATAATATATAGATAAAAATCTTACCGCTAACAAATTCATGCCATATAGACAGTAGTAACATAACCTACTTCGCAGACTGAGATTTCCACGTTTCGAGTCTTTGCGGTTAAATAAAATACATTAAATTGATCTCAAAAGCAATCCCTAGGTATTTCAATCAATGGGTGACCGGGGGCAGACTTCCTATATTAGCCATTAAGGCTTTTCTCCAAGCCCAGGATAATGCGGGGCATTGAAGTGCAGCGACGAGCTGAAATGAGACAGTGCAGCTGGAAAGGCTGCCTCTCTTTGCCCTGTGCCCATTCTGTACTCATCAGAGCCTTTCTACATCACATCTCTACTACGCTTCTTTGTATCTCATGATAACAACTAATGACAAGGAAGGAAGGCAGTGCAAGCAGATTTAAAAGGCTGCATAGCTGCTCTCTTCCATGACCCCAGATTCGTGCTTGTGTTTGTAAATGCGGCATCTCTGTTGGAAGTGTGTGGCTGATTAGTGCAGCTCCACCCCAGCCAGCTCCTTCGGACCTTCTGCTGCTCGTCGGTCTCCCGCTTCTGCTGCACGATGACCACCAGGTACTCCTCACACTGCTTCTGGAACTCGGCCACCTTGGCCTTGGCCTCCTCCAGCTCCACGGACATGGCCTGCACATTGCCGCGCGTGTCATCGATCTTGAAGAGGCCGTTGCGCAGCTTGGTCACCTGCTCACCCAGCTCACTGCGCTTCTCCACCAGCAGCCTGGACAGCAGGGATTAAGTCAGGCGGGTCACATGGAGGGAGACAGACAAGGCCAGAGAGAAGCAGGATGACAGTCATGGACATACCCAGAGATAAATGGGGCAGAGACAGGCAGAAAGTGACAGAAAAACAGATGGATAGGCAGACCCGGTCACAGATACATAGAACAATGGGCAGGGCTACTAGTACAAGCAGGGGCATGAGGTAGAATGACATGTTTATAGATATGAGGTAGAATGACAGAGAGGTTTACAGACAGACAGAAAGACAGGAAGGCCACAGAAAAAGACACATGGACACAGACATGATGGTCACAGAAAAAAACAGAAATGGACACAAAGACATGATGGTCACAGAAAAAGACACATGGACACAGACATGATGGTCACAGAAAAAGACAGAAATGGACACAAAGACGTGATGGTCACAGAAAAAGACACATGGACACAGACAGACATGATGGTCACAGAAAAAGACATGGACAGGAAAACATGATGGTTACAGAAAAAGAGACATGGGCACAGAATGACAGACAAGGTCACAGAAAAAGACACATGGACACAGACATGATGGTCACAGAAAAAGACACATGGACACAGACATGATGGTCACAGAAAAAGACAGAAATGGACACAAAGACATGATGGTCACAGAAAAAGACAAACAAGGACACAAAAAGACAATGACAGACATGGACACAAAAAGACAGGAAAAGACAGACATGGACACAGAATGACAGACAAGGTCACAGAAAAAGATAGAGATGGAATATTCTGACAGACAGAATTGTCAAAATGGAATAAAATGACCTGCATCTGAAAGCTCAAAACTGCTTTTAAAGTCCATTCTCAGGCTGCATGAGACATACGAATCAGACCACCTCCTGAGGTGAACAGCCTCAGAATTTAAAATATCCATGTTCTCTGCCCTTTCTTCTGTTCAAGCCGACTACAGTAAAGCAGCTGCAAGGAGCCAGAGCGACAGACGCAGAGGGAGGGAGTGAGGGCTGCTGACGGAGATAGGCAGGCGGACAGACAGCGGGAGAAGAAGGTGCAAAAGGGCACCGACGGATGGAGAGGCGCATATCAAGCGGAGGCAGATGCTGGGCTCCATTTGATTCAGCAGAAGTGGCGAGCTGACGGAGGACAGTCACGGGGGCTCAGGGAGGTGGTTACTTCTTGTATCCGGACACCAGCTCCAAATAGTTGGTGGGGGTGACATAGTTGTGTCTCTTCAGTTCCAGCTTCATCTTGTGGGAGTACTGGCTCACAGACTGGTGCATAGTCACAAAGATGCTGGCCACCTTACTCTGAGCCTGAGGAATACAGTGTGTATAAGTGGGTTATAGACAGAAGGTACAGGGTACAATGTGTATAAGTGGGTTATAGACAGAAGGTACAGGGTACAATGTGTATAAGTGGGTTACAGACAGAGGGCACAGGGTACAGTGTGTATAAGTGGGTTACAGACAGAGGGTACGGGCTACAGTGTGTATACGTGGGTTATAGACAGAGGGTACAGGGTACAATGTGTAAGTGGGTTACAGACAGAGGGTACAGGGTACAGTGTGTATAAGTGGGTTACAGACAGAGGGTACGGGGTACAGTGTGTATACGTGGGATACAGACAGAGAGTACAGTGTACAGTGTGTATAAGTGGGTTACAGACAGAGGGTACGGGGTACAGTGTGTATAAGTGGGATACAGACAGGGGCTATGGGGTACAGTGTGTATACGTGGGTTATAGACAGAGGGTACAGGGTACAATGTGTATACGTGGGTTATAGACAGAGTGTACAGGGTACAATGTGTATAAGTGGGTTACAGACAGAGGGTACGGGGTACAGTGTGTATACGTGGGTTACAGACAGAGGGTATAGTGTACAGTGTGTATAAGTGGGTTATAGACAGAGGGTACATGGTACAATGTGTATAAGTGGGTTACAGACAGTGGGTATAGGGTACAGTGTGTATAAGTGGGTTACAGACAGAGGGTACGGGGTACAGTGTGTATAAGTGGGTTTTAGACAGAGGGCACAGAGTATAGTGTGCATAAGTGGGTTATAGACAGAGGGTATAGGGTACAGTGTGCATAAGTGGGTTACAGACAGAGGGTATAGGGTACAGTGTGTATAAGTGGGTTACAGACAGAAGGCATAGGGTACAGCGTGTATAAAGGAGACAGTATAAAGTGAGGTTAAACAGTGAGTAAAGAGGACAGGGTCTTACCTCCTCCACAGTCCCCAGTTCCAGCCCATCCAGGTATCTCTCAGCCACCTCCAAAAGGGCATCGTGGGGCCACTCGGAGAACCAGCTGATGGTGGTGCAGCTGACCAGAGCGGGGTACTGCCGGATCCGATTCCTGCACATGCAGCACCCATCAGCTCCCAGAGGAGAATGCATCACAGCCACTTCTATTTAATATCTACTTAATATATTTCACAATGATTTAAAATTCAATATACAATGACTGTATTGTTTACCTGTCGTCTAATACATGTATACGTATATATGCATAATTATATTGTAAAGCTATAATCATTAAACAGCGCCAGCAAATCTAAATTTAAAAAATAATTAAGCACTATATGATAATTTTGAAATTTAGGTTTTAAAGATTATGATTTTACCTTTAGAATACAATGATGTTTATACCATATAAAGTCTCGATTTTGCACTTGACTGTAATATACAGGCAGCTGACACATATATAATGCAGAACAGCAGTACCACACAATGCAGCAGGGGTTACAGTTTTCACATCTTTTCCTGCCTGTGCTCCTTAGGCGTGTGTGATACTATTGTGAAGCAATTGTGGTGCTAATGTCGGGCGACTGTGGGCCTAAGGCAATGCCAGTGTGAGGACAACACTGGCTTTTGGGGCTGTGCAATG
Organism: Petrocephalus sullivani; assembly: GCA_026780845.1. NCBI lineage: Eukaryota > Metazoa > Chordata > Actinopteri > Osteoglossiformes > Mormyridae > Petrocephalus > Petrocephalus sullivani. The sequence continues at coordinate 17,205,478 of JAODKM010000002.1, read as the reverse complement.
AGGCTGAGCAGGACATACCTGAAGAGATCGCCTATGGGACTCATGCACAGTACAATGTGCAGGTTGTCTCTTACTCTCTCCAACATGTAGCTGAATATGGCGTCAGAATGCTCTGGGATGCTGGCGGCGTCGGATAAAGCCCTCTGGACCTGAGTGGTGATGTTATATATACATACAGAGACTGTTGGTTTGTGGATTACTTTACTCTGTTAAAGCACTGGAATAAAATAATTAGGCTCTACAGTTGTGGCCCATCCACTGAACTTGAGGCTGGACCTTCACTTAACCGATATCCAGATCTTCCCGTCCCATTCAAGCACAGAGGCTGTGACTCTGACCTCATCAAGTTCATCCGGCTTGTAGAGGTTGGGAACTTCCCCGGAATTCAGCATATTGTTGATATCCTCCAGGAAGGACTCATCCAAAATTTGGGTGTCGTTGAACAAAAACACTGTGGGCTTGTTGTCAACACCAGTCTGCCGGTACAACTTCTTGATGTCTGCATCATAGAGATTATAACTTTTATTATAACCATTATGAATCTTCTACATAATTTAAAGGTATTTTGATTTACTTTAATTGGTAGCAGTAAAAATAAAAACATTAAATGCTTTTCTCAACAACATCTATCTTATAACCATGATTTCATTAAAGGTGAAACAAAAAGACATGAATCATGCAGTGTAATATGTGTAAAGTACTATATCATCATCACTGTCTGATGAAAGCCGTGTGTGTCCATTTTCGACTATTGTGACTTTTGACTATACATGCCATCCATCCATCCATCCATTCTCCACCGCTTTTCTGGGTCGGGTTGCGGGGGCAGCAGCCTAAGCAGGGAAACCCAGACTTCCCTCTCCCCCGAGGCATTCCCAGGCCAGCCAAGAGACATAGTCTCTCCAGCATGTCCTGGGTCTTCCCCGGGCCTCCTCCCAGTGGGATCACCTCACCAGGGAGGCGCCCAGGAGGCATACTGACCAGATGCCTGAGCCACCTCATCAGGCTCCTCTTGATGTGGAGGAGCAGCGGCTCTACTCTGAGTCCCCCCCGAATGACCAAGCTTCTCAGCCTATCTCTAAGGGAGAGCCCAGCCACCCTGTGGAGGAAATTAATTTTGGCCGCTTGTATCTGCAATCTTTTTCTTTCGGTCACTACTCACAGTTCATGACCATAGGTGAGGGCAGGAACAAAGATCGACTGGTAAATTGAGAGCCTTGCCTTTTACCTCAACTCCTTCTTCACCATGACAGACCGATGCAGCGCTCGCTTCACAGCTGACGCCACACGGATCCGCCTGACGATCTCCGGCTCCATCCTTCCCTCACTCGTGAACAAGACCCCGAGATACTTAAACTCCTCCACTTGGGGAAGGACCTCCTCCCCGACCCGGAAAGAGCACTCCACCTTTTTCTGGCTGAGGACCATGGCCTCAGATTTGGAGGTGCTGATCCTCATCCCAGCCGCTGCACACTCGGCTGCGAACTGCTCCAGTGAGAGCTGAAGGTCACGGTCTGAAGAAGCCAACAGAACCATATCATCTGCAAAAAGCAGAGACCTAATCTGAGGTCACCAAACCGGACACCCTCAATGCCCTGGCTGCGCCTAGAAATTCTGTCCATAAAAGTTATGAACAGAATCGGTGACGAAGGCCAGCCCTGGCGGAGTCCAACCCTCACCGGAAACGAGTCCCACTTACTGCCGACAATGCAGACCAAGCTCTGACACCGGTCGTACAGGGACCGAACAGCTCTTATATGGAGGCCCGGCACCCCAACACGGTTGAATGCCTTCTCCAAGTCCACAAAGAACATGTAGACTGGTTGAGCAATCTCCCACGCACCCTCCAGGACCCTGTTTAAAGTATAGAGCTGGTCCACTGTTCCACGGCCAGGGCAAAAACTACACTGCTCCTCCTGAATCCGAGGTTCGACCATCTGACGGACCCTCCTCTCCAGGGGCCTCATGTATAAACGACGCGTATGCACAAAAATGTTGCATATATCCGTTTCCACGCTCACGTCGAGACGTATAAAAACTAAACTTGGCGTACTGTTACGCACATTTTCAAGGCACATTTTGTAAACTAGCGGCATCCCATGCCAAAAGAGTGCTACAATACTGCGGTTTCACTGTTTCATACTCGCATTCATGATGCGGTCTGTATCAAATACACCAAAATTAATTGTACATCGTGTGCTGAACTGGGGCCAGCTTTACAAAGGCAGACTTTGAGAAATTGCGCTTTACCGCTTCCTTTACAAATTCTCTCCACCCTCGGATATTTAGCCACAGAAGCTTTTCGAAGGGAACTTGCGCACCAAACAGGTATTTCTCAGTCATCACTGAGTCGGGCCATGCCAGCTCTATGGGGTGGTATAAACCGCTTGTCATCCAGATAGAAATTTTCCTTACACTGTGGTTAAACAGGTAAATATTAACGCGTAATTTGCAGCGATGTCCGGTTTTCCAAATATAATCGGAGTGGTCGACTGCACGCACATTGCTATAAAAGCGCCTTCAGAGAATGAATTTGATCATGGAAATAGAATTTTCTCTATTATTGCACAAATTATATGTGATGCGAAAATGCACCTCATTAATGTTGTGGCGAGATGGCCTGGCTCAACCCATGATTCTTTATTCTCAGAAATAGTAGTGCTGGGAACAAACTTAATAATGGATTTTAGGACCAAAATTGTACGTTTTGTGTATGATGTCACCATTTGACGGTCCCTTAGGGGACAGTGGGTACCCACTGAAGACGTGGCTTCTCACCCCGCTTGCAAACCCACAGACAAGAGCGACGTTATAACAATGTTAATTTTTGGGCTCGGTTGGTGGTAGAGCGGCCAGCTTAAGGGCCAGTGGAGTGCTGCTCTATAGTCCACAGGAAGTGTGTCGCATTGTGCATGCATGAAGCGTGCTGCATAACGTCATACAAAATCGTGGCTTGCCTGTACTATTGTCTGAAACAATAAACAGAATGAATCTGCTGGCTGTCTGTTCATCTGAAACATTTAACTAATTCAAACAAATATGCTACAGAAAAATTCGCCCGCACTGACGTCGGAGTCCCCCTCACCTGCTGGCAAAATTCCTGTTATGACCCTGTCCCCAATAATTGCAGCAGCTCGCAGTGTGAGTCCCGCAATTCTGTTACTTCCTCCAGTGGTGTTGAGCCTTTTACGATGAGCTGCGACTCACTTTTTTGTCGACTTTAATATCCGACCATTTATTTTTTATTTTGGCCACTGTGCAACTTTCCGGAATTACATTTTTTGCCACTTTATCAGTTTTCTTTTGTTGCTGATACCACCAAATAACATTTTTTTTATTTCGCTAAGCAAGACCTCTACTTCGCATTCGCTAAAATTTCTCTACTTCCCATATGCCTTGGCCATTGTTTTTAACAAAACCCCAATCAAAGGAGTTTATTTCGATTTCCATATTAAAATATGTAGAATTATGGGAGGAGTCGGGGCGTGGTGGTGGACTCATGCACTTGTGTAAAATTGGGATGTAAGAAGGAAAAGAGTGTAGAACTTTGTGTACGCACAGTTTTATGCATCTGGATTTTTACTGGTGTATGCAGATTTCTGGTTTTGTCCGTACACCATGTTTTAGTGTGAATTCTACGCACGCCGCTATACATGAGGCCCCTGGATCCATGAATAGACACCCTCCGGTCCCCTTTCTGCCTTTGGAGTCCCACAAGCCAAAAAGGCCCGATAGGACTCCTTCTTCAGCTTGATGGCATCCCTCACCACCTTACGGCCACAGTTCCGGTCAGCTGCCTCCACAATGGAGGCGCGGAACATGGCCCATTCGGACTCAATGTCCCTCGCCTCCCCTAGGACGTGGGAGAAATTCTGCTGGAGCTAGGAGCTCCTCCTGATAGGGGATTCTGCTAGACATTCCCAGCAGATGCTGACTATATGCTTAGTCCTGCCAGGCATGACTGGCTTCCTCCCCCACCAGCGAAGCCAACCCACCACCAGGTGGTGATCAGTCGACAGCTCCGCCTCTCTCCTCACCCAAGTGTCTAATACATTCGGCTGCAAGTCCAAAGACACGACCACAAAATCGATCATTGAACTCCGACCTAGGGTGTCCTGGTGCCACGTGCACATATGGACACCCTTATGTTTGAACATGGTGTTCATTATGGACAATCTGTGACGAGCACAGAAGTTCAATAACAAAATGCCACTCGGGTTCTGATCGGGGGGCCGTTCCTCCCAATCACGCCACTCCAGGTCTCACTGTCATTGCCCACATGATTGCTCACGTGAGCGTGAGTATCATTGCCCACGTGCCCAAGGGAAGTCCCCCAGCAGAACAAGAGAACTACTCTCCAACACCCCTTGCAAGGACTCCAAAAAGGGTGGGTATTCTGAACCGCCGTTTGGCATATAAGTGCAAACAACAGTCAGGACCCATCCCCCCACCCGAAGGCAAAGAGAGGCTACCCTCTCGTCCACTGGGGTAAACCCCAATGTACAGGGGCCCAGCCAGGGGGAAATAAGTATGCCCACTCATGCTCAGTGCCTCTCCCCGCGAGCAACTCCAGAGTGGAAGCGGGTCCAACCCCCCTCAAGCCATGCATCGAGGTGAACCCGACTATATCTAGTCGGAACCTCATAACCTTGCGCACCAGCTCAGGCTCCTTCCCCACCAGAGAGGTGACATTCCATGTCCCTAGAACTAGCTTCTGCAGCCGAGGATAGGTCCCCAAGTTTGGCCACCACCCAGCTCACACTGCACCCGACCCCCATGGCCCCTCCTACAGGTGGTGAGCCCATTGGAGGGGGGACCCACGTTCCGGCTTCGGACTGTGCCCAACCAGACCCCATGGGTGCAGGCCTGGGTACCAGGCACTTGCCATCAAGGCCCACCCCCAGACCTGGCTCCAGAGGGGGGCCCCGGTGACCCGCGTCCGGGCGAGGGAAACGGTATGTCCGTGTTTTTATTCATCATAAGGGGTCTGTTGAGCCGCACTTCCTCACCCAGGACCTGTTTGCCTTGGGTTACCCTACTCGGGGCATAAAGCCGTGGACAACTTAGCTCCTAGGATCATTGAAACACGCAAACCCCTCCACCACGACAATGTGTCGGCTCCAGGAGAGGTGACTATACATGGAATACATCAATTCTACTCTGTTTACTGATAACGTTTGACGTTTAATTCACCAACTATAAGATGTTTTATGAAGTCATCTATTAGTATTTATGTTTGTACTAGTTAATTAACATGTATTCATGATGATCATTTGCATAGATCACTAATTTGAACAACTTTGATAGCTAAATAGCTAGCTATTTAACATCACTGTTAACTGTGAATATAAAGTAAGGTTACTTTTTACCTAGTTGACACTGACAAATTTGCCTCACTGACAACGATCCGCTTAAGTCCATTTAACACATTCAACAGTCCACTGATGGCTGTGTGAGGATAGGTCTCATTATATTATTTTAGATTTATTTTGCGAAGCAGTTTCTGAGAAAATGCATTTTTTCATATTCCAGAATTGGGACTTTGCGTTTTTCATTGGACAGCGATGATATGTTACATAAAACTGCTAGATGATTCTTTCTCTCTCTGAAATCTAGTCAGGAAACTCTTGACCTCACTGACCTCCTGCTACCCTGCCTCTTTCCCTCTCTGAACCCTTGCCAGGTGACTCTTACCCTCTCTGACCTCCTACTAGGTGACTCTGTAGGCTGGTTCATACTTCTCTGTACGTGCACACGCGGACATTTCTGCATTGACTTTTATGACATGTTTCATGTCATCGTGCTCCTCCATGGATGAATGTGTGTTGCACTCCAAATTAACTTCCTCGTGGAGCTCTGGACACACTGCGTTTGCTCAGTTCACTATTATCCACTTAAACACCAACATGCATGCTTTTGATGAGAAATTATGTGAAGAAGTTCGGCACTACGAAGCTCCTGAGTCAGATCACGGGTTTTGGTATATATGTAAGGGGGTGGGTGGTCTTTTTGTTCTCTAGATTTAATGCTAGTGGGCATTGGCTGGCTTGATGTTGATAATTTAGTAAGTTGTGTTGTAAGTCTGGTGATGATCAGCCTTTACTTTTATTTACCAATGACCTGGAGAGTATGAAGCAGAAATGTTCCTTAAAGGCAGTGTGTATTCAAACCATTTATTAATGGGTGGAGGGGAAAAATAAGTTGTGTGCAGCTAGGCTCTTCCTCCTCGATATTTATATTGGCATGACGTAGCAAGTACGCAACTTGTGCATATGCACTATGTGTTTCCCCAATGACATGTTGTGCGCATGCACAAAGTGCGCGACTTGACCACAGAGCTATGAACGTTTCCGTGTCCATATACGCAGTGCGAGAGCGTGTGTGTTGCATGTGTGCAGAAAAGTATGAACCAGTCTTTTCTCTCTCTGAACTATTGCCAGGTGATTCTCTGGTCTAGATGGTAAATGACTACTATTCCCTATTACTCCCTGCCAGGTGACACTTACCCTCTCTGAACTCCTGTTTGTGGTACTGCTTGGTAACCTCCACTTCGAAGACTTGATAGCCACAGATGAAGGACGCAAGGCGGGACAGGCTCTGGCGTCCCGATCCTCCGATGCCTACCAGCAGCATGTTCCCCCGGGGCTGGCTGATCACCCGCACTACCCGGGTTACTGTGGGAATCAAGCATGATTCAAAAGCACGGATTGCTTTATGTTGAACAGGGTGATGTCACTGACAAGGTAGGGTATCATTTTGACCAGTTGATTCAGCTCCCTAATTAGTTAAACTACAATTTCACAGATTGATGGTCAACACGACACTCAAATGCTTATGTATCAGGAGAGTATTCTTAACACAGTAGACCTGAAGTGTCATTTAAACTTATTTGCAATGTCCTCCTGTCAGGCTTAGACACAATTCTTATGAAAATGAGAACAAACAAAAGCAGATTTTTTAATGCTATCAATGAGTCTGTGTACAACGAACAGATTCCCAGTGGGAGAGCACACAAACAACTCAATGTGATTCAACCAGAGTGGTGGTTTCAGAGACTAAGACATTAAAAATTGATGGCACTGACAAACTGTTTGGTTTGTGCTGCAAAACATCTGCCAAGGAAATGAATTCAAAAAAGATGTAAGGCCACAGACTTCAGCTGTAAACTGTCATGACAGATATGTTGATCCTATCAGTGCAACAAGTGTCACGCAGCAACAGTCTGTAATGAGTGTAATAAAGAACTCCAGTCAATTCAAGCCATCAGCCTGAAGGCAGTGTAGAGTTCCTGCATTCTGTTAAAGCTCCTGACTTCCAAACAAACAGGAACATCTGCTGCCTAAAGCAGCTCGCTGTCATTGCAACAAAAGCAGCTGTAGGGGAAGAAATCCTTAGGAAAAAAGCAGGGAAGCGAATTAACAGGTCTGCTCAAGGAAGAAACAGTCAAAACAATGTCTACAAGAATAGAAAATGGCTGGAAGGTAGAGGAGTCCTGTGCTCAGTCATGATGTGCACTGTAGGGAAGCAGGACGTTCAGGCAGGCTGGAGAGGCACTTCAGAAGAAAAGAGCCAACAGGAGGATCAACAAGGAGCCTACACAGGCATAGATGAGGACTGATAAACAGCATGGGGTTATAGATGAGGACCGACGGAGCAAGGTGAGGGCTGATAAACAGAGCACAGGGGTGTAGGAAATCTGTTCAAGAAAATGCCACCTAACCAAGCTCATCAAAGAATACATTCGGCTGTATACATTTGCTACAGCAGCCCACATACTGTTGGACACGCTTCCAGTGATGAGCAAAGTAACGTGATGAATCAGAAGCATGACACTGACTTTTCACAGGCAGATTATTTTAAATACTGTGGGAAAATGCTTTAAGGAGCCAAGTGACACTTTGACAGCTAAATTTCTAGGCAACTCCTGAACTTTAATAGAGACCTATTATTGACTGTGAGTTGTCAGTAATAAGAAAAGCATGGCGCTGAATTGAATATTAATAACTGAAGACCAAAAATCAAATAAAAGGCAAGACCCTGAGGGTTGGCCATGATCAATGGATCAGATGCGGCAAGAGACTAAATGTAATTTTGTCCAAAATGACTGCTTTAGTTCCCAGTCCACATCAGTGTAAGCCATCCAGCACCTTGGGAGACTGACACTGACCGTGCTTGATGGCATCGTGGAACAACACCAGGTTCATGGGCACCACGCCAGAGCTCAGATTGTAATCCTCCAGCTGCGACTCCATGAAGTTCTTCAGGGTCTTGATGTCTGTTATGTCCTCATACACCCTGGACTTGTTCAGAAAGTCCCCTGAGACACAGAACACAGTGAGGTGCATCTGAACACTGCTGAGGGCATCACTCTATCACTCTGTCCATATCCAATCACTCATCAATCTGCCAGCCACCATGGATCACACATCCACCCTCTTGCACAGCATACCGAAGATGGGAGGCTGCTTGTTGGGGCAGATGCTGTGGTACGTTAGGTCGAAGTGGGGACCCAGTTTCTCACCCAGAAGACCCACAAATGCTTCCAGGTCTCCTTGATCAACCAGCCGGTCAGAGAACACTCTGCAGAGACACACCAGCTTCATCAAACACTTTCATGGCCAGTTACAGCCTCCGATCAACCAGCCTCCAGACTTATGGGACATAGCCAGTACCTGAAGCACTCGTGGATCCAGAGTCGAGTGATGCTTTGCTTGGTGTCATGGAAATCTCTGTGAGCTCTTAGTAAGCCCTGGAATACCTGTTATAACACACAAGTCAACTGTGATGAATCTGAATTTTACAAAAAAAAGAACAAAAGTGATATTTATATTGTAACAATATCTTTCCTTTTCTTAATGCCTGGGTGCCTCCCTTCTCCTAGATCTCCAGGGCTTTTATTGTTATATTGTTAAGTGTGGGAATTGGGAACATGTTTTCTCTGTGTTGTAGCTGAAGTCACACAAACAAATAAATCTAACAAATAAAGAAGAGATTAAAGCCAACAAAAATTTGCCACCTGTCCTCTGGAAAATACTGTTACTGTACATGTCATTGTGACACCACCGTGAGACCAGCAGATTCTGTAGCGTCCCCCACCCCCCCACCTTGGAGATGTCTCGCAGGTTGAACAGGTAGTGCATCTTGGCCGGTGTGGGCAGGAACCGGCCCACAACAGCACGATACAGCTCCAGCGTGGCCTGCGTCACCACCGCCCCGATGGGCTTCACCTCCTCCTTGAACTCCTGAAGCTTCTGGTTTATCATTGTGCCAAAGATGTGCTTTATCTGAGATTCCTGGGGAACAGAGATGGGAAAGGGAGAAGCCACAGATGGAAGCAGGTGGAGGTGAGAGGAGGGAAGGAGGCTAATGCCATCGGCCTTCTTCGTTCTTTACTTCAGTTGGCTATGTAGTGTGTAAGTACACATCCCCTCATAATAATGCATGCTATTGTTGTTTCTCAGTGCATATCATCATCATTCATTATAAAGAAATACTGTATTTGTGACCATCGTACAATTTATCGCAAGCATGTCAATTATTTAACTGACATTCATTTCAAAAAAGGAAATCCATATTGTGTTTTATCGAAGGATCTAAAACTTTAAGGTGTAACCAACGAATAAAATCATTATTTGTTTTGAGTGATTGATGTGAAAGCCTATGAGCTCACTGTAGGAAAAGTCATGTTGATGAGGTTGAAGTGGCCCTGCAGACGACCAGAAATGTGAGTCCTCCCTCCACCAGGGGGCCCCATGGCTGCCAGAAGGAACATATTCTGCATAAACGAGGAAATGCATAAGTGTTACGCTATGATACATATGGGTGCAGACACCCACACCCACACTGAATGTCTAATAATAATTCACACTTATGGCTTTGTCCCTCACTGCACCCCCATCACCCTTTCTCTACTTTTCTCTTACCTTGATACACTTAGGCATCTGCTTCTGCCGGTCGTACCAGAAGCCGTAGTTGATCCAATGGCGGAGCAGCTCCAAAGGCGGCTGGGACCCGAATTCGTCCTGGGCCGGCATGTTGAGGTCATCCAGAAAGGCCAGCATGCACTTCCCCCTCTGGGGCACATACACGCCCTTAGTGCGCTTCTCAACTCTGCCCTCGATGATGGCCTGCACATTGCTGGACGTAGTCTGGTGGCACAGATACCAGGGTTCAAGACAAAAGCTCAGTCTTCAAGCTGTCCCAGAACTGCCAAAACTTTCAGTTAACAACAGCTAATTATGGGCCCTGCAGCAGAAGCCTCCAGGGACCCCAGCACAGGTTTGTCAGAAAGCAGCACCCCGCTTGGTCACACAGAATACCTCCAACAATCACGCACCAGCACCCTCCCCATCTGGAACACATGCATAGTCATGCACCAGCACCCAAACTCATAGGACAGGCGACCCAGGTGTGGAGGTCTGCCAGTAGGATATGCTCACCTGGGAGGACATGTTAATGGTCAGCACCGCCCACTCAGTGGGCTCCAGGCCCTGCAGCACGCTCTGGGCCACAGAAGTCTTGCCAGTGCCCACAGATCCCGTCAGAAGCACTGGGCACTGCCCGCACACCAGTGCTTGCACCAGGAAGTGGTAACGCACTGAATCCACTGTGGGCACCATTATCTTGTAAAAGGGAACACTGGGGCAGAAAAGGACACGATGGGTCTCAGAAACAGAGACAGAAGTAACACAAAGTAATAATGAGCCACAAGGCTTCTGTCTAAAAGAGAGCAATGCAGTGGGGAAATGGGACTGGTTTGAGCCCAGGAGTCTGGGCTGCAGACGCTTACTTGGAGGCATAGCACCAGCCTTTGTGCAGCCTGTCCTCAAACAAGGCCCAGCTTTTGTTCTTGGTGTCTACATAGTACTCATAGACGGTGTCCTGGGAGAGATGTTTGAAATGACAAAACAAAGAGCTTACTGATAAATACCAACTTAGTTTAAAGAGTACTGTAATTAAAAGTGCATGTGTGTGTTTGTTTAGTAGACTTGACCAAAAATTCACATCCCAGAGGGGCAACAGCTGTTGTTCCTTTGAGGAAGTATTTAATTTAAATTGCCATAGCAAAATGGCCAGCTGTATAAACAGAAGTAATATAAGGAAGGCACCTTATTGGGGAAGGTGCCTTCCATCTCGCGTAGGAGGTTGTCCATTTTTTTTCGGCCATCCTCGTCGACTGAGGCACACACTGACCAGATGAGACTGAAGGTGAACCACAGCTCTACCATGCGGCTATAACTGTCCAAGTCGGAAGGGTTCACCTGGGCGGGTAAATGGATTGACTGTCAGTGGGGATGCCTGGGGGGGGGGGGGGGGGTGAGGGGTGGGGGGGGGGATTAGGGGGTGAGTGCGGGGCCCGTTTTCAGGGGGGGCGAGGGGGGGGGGGAGCGTGCGGGGGGGGCTCAC
>JAODKM010000002.1:17176229-17193972 GCA_026780845.1 Petrocephalus sullivani | reverse complement strand
GGGGGGGTTAGGGCTGGGGGGGCTGATTAGATGAGTAGTGCTGACCCCGTTTTCAGGAGTGGCCAGGGCGTGGTAGAGCCTGCAGAGGGAGCTCACGCCATTCAGCTCTGTGATGGACACCAACTCTTTGCAGTGAGTCCTCTTGAACTCCATGGTCTTCTCTAAGTACTTGTTGAAGAGTGGCTGTAGGTGGTCAGCCTCCACCTGGGAAAAGTATGAGAGAGTATACAAGAGAGTAATAATCTTATGAGAATGTGAGCATGACAGAGTGCACGAGAGTATTAGAGAGCATGAGTAAGTGTTTTGGAGAACTTGAGTCTGAAAGTGTGAGATACAGTAGTGTGTGATGTAGTGGTTAGAAGTGGACTGCACACTTAAAACCTTGCAGGGGAAATTCTGCTGTATCTTCAACCAAGATCCTAACCTGAAATGTGGCAAGAAATAGCAGGCTGCGTAAATACAAACCGGTGTGAAATGGTAGGATGTTTAAGTCACTTAGAAAAAAACCTGTCCGCTAAGCAAATAATAAGATTTACTGCAGAAAACTGCTACTTATCAATCCACACGCCATTCAAATGCAATCACGGAATTTACACCCAGTACTAAAGGCAATAAAGCTGTGTGCAGCAGAAAGAGGAGGCTGTGACGGTGGCAGAGTAATTTCATCGAGCAGTGTTTTGGCTCTCAGCGTGGCATGTTGTTAAGGTAACAGAAGTCCTATGATCTCCTTGTCACTCTTCTGTATAAAGTACAGCATCAGAACACAGTATCGCAGACATATACAGAATGTACAGCCATATGTAATGTGTATGTGTCACAGACATGCACACTGTGTATGGACAGACACTATATATACAAATGTATTGGGGCACACCTCACAATCATTGAGGTGTTTCATTCTGACCCATATCCACAGGTGTACAAAATCAAGCGCCTAGCTGTGCAGGCAGGTTTACAAACATTTGTGAAAGAACGGGTCATTCTGAAGAGCTCAGTGAATTAAAGCAAGGTACTGTCCCAGAATTCCACCTTTGCCATGTCAGTTCGTGAAATTTCTTCCCCGCTAAAAATTCCACAGTCTGCTGTAAGTGGAGTTATTGCGAAGTGGAAGTGTTTAGGAACAACAGTAAGTGGCAGACCACATAAAGTAACAGTGCGGTCGCCATGCCGCTCAGTTGTCTCAATAACTGCGAAGTTACGAACTTCCTCTGCCAAAAACTGTGCACACGGAGCTTCACGGAATGGGCTACCATGGCCTAGCAGCTGCATGCAAGCCTCTCATCAACAAGCGTGGATGCCAAGCATTGGATGGAGTGATGTAAAGCATTGGACTTTGGACTAGTAGAAACTAGTATTCTGTGGACTGATAAATCACGCTCCTCTGTCAGGCAGTTTGATGGATGAGTCTTGGTTTGGCAGATGCCAGTAGAATGTTACTTGCCTGATTGCATTGTGCCAACTGTAAAGTTTGGTGGGGGAAGGATAATGGTATGGGGCTGTTTTTCAGTGGTTGGCCTAGGCCCCTAAGTTCTAGTGAAGGGACTCTTAATGCTTCAGCATGCCAAGATATTTTGGACAATTCTATGTTTCCAACTGTGGGAACAGTTTGGGGAAGACTCTTTTCTGTTCCATGCACAAAGCAAGGTCCATAAAGACATAGCTGGGTGAGTTTGGTGTGGAAGAACTTGACTGGCTCGCACAGAACCCTGACCTCAACCCCATAAAAAAACTCTGGGATGAACTAGAATGGAGATTGCAAGCCAGGCCTTCACGTCCAGCATCAGTGCCTGACCTCATAAATGTTCTTCTGGATGAATGGGGAAAAATTCCCACAGACACACTCTAAAACCTTGTAGAAAGCCTTCCCAGAAGAGTGGCAGCTGTTATAGCAGCAAAGGGGGGACCAACCATATTAATGCCTATGGATTTAGAATGGGACATCATAAAATTTCCTATGGATGTAATGGCCAGGTGTCCCAATACTTTTGTCCATGTAGTGTACATAGCCCTGGTTTGGCCAATCTCCAAAGCATTCCTAGTCAATGTGGCACACATAAGTTCTGTGGTGTCTATAGTGATTGGAGTTAATAGTTGGTTCAGGTTTTTCCTCCCCAATGTATGCCACTTAATACTCGTGTTATTCTTACTTTTAATTGTCATTGCATTTCTCTGCATATACAGGTTAATACTTCAGTGTTGGGGAATTGGGGAATGAAGCCCTTGTTAACTGTTATGTGGCCACCGGATTTGGGCTTTTTCCTCAGACTTAACCTTAATACTGGACAAGCTCAGTAGTGAGTAGTGAGTGGAGAGAGAGGCATCACAAGTGAGAGCGAGGTGAGTGAATTTAAGGGCCAAAAAGGGGGTGCGCGGATCCCTGGCTGAGAAATGTGAGGCCCAATTGTGGAGATGTCACACGAAAAAACAGCTTTTCTAGTCGCTAAAAATCTCCCTGCCCACCTGGTCAAACTGGCAGAAGAATTTAAGTGGCGACTCGAGGAACGAAGCGCAGATGGTATGAGCTGCTGCGTTCATCAAAGTACCTCCTTACCACCGAGACTGACGAGCTGTCAGCGGAGTTTCAGCAGGTGTTTACGCTACCAAATGCAGCTGGTATGGGAATAATTCACTAGTCATAAGACACCATGATGAAACTTAGATGAAGAGACTCACTTGCAAATGGAAAAAAAAAATATCCAACGCTTTTAAGATTCTCCTAATAGCTATTCATTATTATAGCTGGCCAAGTCATCTAAGGTAAAGCAGTTCATCTAGATAAATTAGTGAGTGGTTGGGAGGCCAAATGTATCTCCATAACAACTGACCGCCGGTCCCAGAAACACAAGAACCGTAACTAATAAAAACCAGCTGACCATGATTAGGCTGCTGGTTTCATTAGGGTATAAACAGGGTTAGCTGGGTGGATCTCAGGAAGGAGGGCTGAAGAGTAAGAGAGCCGTCCCTGGCAAGGTGGCCCAGTCAGCAGGTCTGGGGGCTGCTGCATTCACTTGTGCTTTTTTTTGGGGGTTTTAGGGGTCCGTTACTATTTTTCACTGCGGTGTGTTTGCTCTGATTGATCATTCCGAGTTGTAAAGTCTGATTATTTCCACTGAACCCTGATGTCCTGGGCATACATTCACATACAAAATTACAGGCCAAGTGTAATTTCAATCCATCCATCCATCCTCCGCTTCTTATTTTAGGGGATGGGAGGACCTAGAGTGTCTCCAAGGCAAGGGTAGACCCTGGCCGGGATGCCGGTCCATTGCTAGATATATATACACTCAACTTAGAAAGTGGCAGCACATCTCTGGACTGCAGAAGGAAGCTCACACTGACACAGAAGTTGTAGGCGAGCTCCACCGAGACGGAAGCTAAACAGGAATCATCTAGTAACCCTACAGATGAAGCCCTAGTGCGATGCACTTTCTGACATATAGAGCAGCCAATAATTTAATAACTGCCAGTGATGTAATCATTTCTTAATACGTTAATGGTAGTTATTATATTACTGGCTGCTACATAAGACACATAAAAAGGTCTTTTTTTTCCACCTACGATCGCGCTTCTGGTACACAGACACATGTGAGGGGCGCGGGGGAGCTTCTGGGGCAGAGCCCCGCACCTTATCGCGTTTCCGGAGCCAGGACTGCACAAAGGGCTTCCAGCCCAGGTCCGTGTAGTCGTTATAGACCATCCCACAGCGTGACACAGTGGCCGGGGAGGCCGCCACCAGGTCCTCCACCTCGAATAGCAGCGACACCTACAGGCGACAGAGTAAATTCAGACACATCACCAAGCAGCTGCAGGGGGAACCTTGAGCGATATTTTGCATGGCTGAAATCGAGGCCTATTCATCGCAGGAGAGGATGGCAGCACATTGCAGGCTGCAGACATACATATATAATGGGGGAATTAAATATGCCAGATTCACTCAACTGCATCTTTTTGGACTATGAGGGGTAATGGGAATATCCAAAGAAAAGCCACATAATGTAGAGAATACGCAAATTCCAGACACAGAGAAGGGGCAGAATTCACACCTCAGGCCCGGAGTGGGAGGGAATAGCGCTGGCCACTGAAACACTGTAACACTTCCATTCAGCTCCGTTTAATGGAGAAAGTCTAGCAGCTAAGCTAAGCGAGTCCCTCTGGATAAGCTTGGCTGCTAAGCACATCAACAAACAATAAAAACAACACAGTGACTATGGTGCTCTGCGGACAGAGTGGGGCAGAGGGCCACACAGGGCCACACAGGGGCCACACAGACACTCTCTCGCTTGCGGCCTGTGCTGTCTTGGTGCTGTTCAGGTCTGCAGCTGAGTGGAGCGTGTGGTCATACCTGCTCTGGCATGGAGATTCTCTCCCCGTTGATGAGTGTTAGCACCTTGTTGTCGTCCATAGCTGAGTTCATGCTCTCGATCCACAGGGTGTCTACTGGCCCGTCGAAGATGATCCACTTTCCGTCCGCCTTCTCATCTGCAGTGGGCGTCATCATTGACACAAACACACATAGACGGGCATATACTTTCCTTTAGCTTTGTAGACATACTGTAGCTGACAGCTTAGGCATGATGTTATACTGTATCCAGCCTTGAGCCATACAGGCAAAGACCGCAATGTGGCTGCTTTCGAAATCGAGGGACAGAGGAGACCAGGGGGGTGTTCCATGAAGCAGGATTTCTTGCTTAGCTGGATAACTGGCCGGATTTAAGGCAGTCTGAGATAAATGTAAGTAAACAAAGATACAGTCCATTTGGCCTAAACTACCTTAAATTCAACAAGTTATCTGTCTAAGCAAGAAATCCTGCTTCATGGAAGACACCCCAGGGCAACCATGACTTTAACCAATAATTGCATAGTCTACCTACTGGCTACTTACACTCACTGTCCGGTTTATACCACACAGTCTGACTACCTGCACTCACTGTCTGCTTTACAGCATACAGCCTGACTATCTATACTCGCTGTCTGGTTTATTTCACACGGTTAAATTGCAAGATAGAATTGAATACGCAACTGACAGTGTTTTGAGAATAAAGATGATCCAGCCATCACACAAATGCGAATACAAACAACACAAAGAAGACGGACAAGTTAATCAGAACTGTCTGACAGTCACACGGTCACCCTGCTACCCAGCCACACACAGTAATCCAGTTGAATGGTGACGTTGTAAGACCATCTGACAGCCGTACAGTAATTCATACAGTGACAGGGTCAGGCCAATAACAACATACTGTATGATATTACAGAAACGTGGTCTGCAGCCACAGATGTAAGTAGCTGCTTCATTAAATGTCACTGTATTGACTAGCATGAGTTTAATGTTATCATAAAGGTGAACAATGTTTTCCGAAGCTGCTTCAATTCGTGTCATATTTCTGGAAATGTTAAATTTGCAAAAAAATCTGCAAAATAGCTTAACAAATAAATAATTCTATGTGAGTTCCTTTGTGGGTAGCCTCCTGGGATGTGGGTTTGGTTCCCTCTCCTGGTTCTGTGATTGCGGAGTTTGAATGCTCTCCTCTGAGTCTTCTGAATTCCTCTGCTGCCCAGAATTATTTGGTTAGGTGAACTGGGGTCCCTAAATATACATCTGTATGTCTGTTCCTGTGATGGACTGGCATCTGGTCCAGGTTGTTCTCTGCTGGTTCCCTTTGCTTCCTCCTGGGAAAGGTTCCTGGCTGACCCTGGCCCTATACTGTACTTATAGAAAACGGATGCATTCTAGTTAAATTATGCTTTTTTATACAGAGCCCAACAATTTGCAAGTGCACAGTTTTATTTGTGAGTATGCAGCCCCAGGTAACAGGGCTGTGCTCGGTAAGGGGCCAGCGTGACCTGCGGAGAGCACAGTGCCGTGCTCGGTAAGGGGCCAGCGTGACCTGCGGAGAGCACAGTGCCGTGCTCGGTAAGGGGCCAGCGTGACCTGCGGAGAGCACAAACTGACAAGCAGAGAGACGCCGCGTGACGCAGGAGCAAGGCCCGAGGTGGTGAATCACGCGCACGTCATGCGGGCGTCAGACGCCAGCAGACCCCCAGTCCTCCACAGCACCGGGAACTGAAGAGCAGCTGGGGGAACGCAGCTCAGCATTAAGGACGACGGTGCCAGGGGCTGGGCATTAGGGCCTAATTGGGAAATCCAGTGATTCAAGATGAGACAGAGAACCTGTGGGTTGCTGTTTACAGAGCAGTGGGTGTGATGCTTGTAGTAGGACACAGCGTTGTTTTCCTCCCTCTATCCCTCTCCATCTATCTCCTTAAGTCTAGTTTAAACCTCCCTCTGCCCTAATGGCGACTCTCCCATTCCCCCAGCCGGTACCTGCACAGGCCGTCCTCATCAGGGAAGAGAGCACGCCATCCGTCCACTCGTTGGTGGAGAGGTCGTACTCCCCATACAGCTCGCCCAGACTTAAGGCTTTAGGGTTCAAGGGAAATTCCTAAGGGTGAGGCCAAAGGTCAAAGGTAAACCAGATGAAGGAGGTGGGGTCTATCAGCCAGAATGAGAACACAGTGCGTGAATAACAAGGCGGCAGAAGCAAAGACAGCAGCATGCTAAGGGCAGAAGGGTAAGAGTTGCGAAACATTTCTGGTTGTCGAAAGCGTGAAAATGCGAGAAAGAGGGTAAAGGATTAAACGTGCAGCAGAAGGTAACGAGGGGAAGGTGGAGGTGTTATTGGCGGAGGAGGAGAGAGACAGATCCCAGAAATAGCAGTGCAAAGAGCGAGGCGTCGAGTCACAAGGGAGAGGAAGAAAGGGGCGGGGGAGAGGTGGGCTGTGAGGAGAAGTGGGGAGGGGGGCTGAGTCACAGGCGACAGGGGAGAAGAGAAGGAGTTGAAAACCCCAGAGAAACACACGGCGGAAAAGATGTGAAATGGGGATGAAATGGGGAGCAAGAAGAGGGGAAGAGGAGAGGAAGGCATGGAGAGAAGGGATTAAAGGATAGGATGGAGATGTAGATCAAATATGTAAGGAGAGGCGGGGGGTAATGACGGGTGAGAAAAGTCTGCCCAAAAAAGCCAAGAGATGAAAAATTGCAGCCTGTTCATACCTGCGCTGCACATTAAGAGCGAGGCTCTTCCGTGGGCACCCTATAAATATCAGTGGGAAATGCAGCAGGCTAACAGAACGCACTATGTTTAACTGCAGCCGGGAGAGGCATCAGCTGATACGCCACTAGAGGAGAGACAAAGGTCTGGCTTAAAGGGGCCATCACGGCGACAGCCGCGTTAAGGAGCTGCTTCACTAGGACCCTGCTGCCGACGCTTAGCAGCAGGCGGCCTTTACAGGCAGCAGCAGCCTTACTGACGTTTAGCGGCAAATTAGCTCAATTCCCCCAATCTGTCTTTTCATCCGTGCTCAGTTTGAGGGCGATAGTGCGTTTCTCAAAAGTAAGATATTAGTGAAAAATGAAAAAAAAAAAAATACAGAAATTTGAAGAGCAGAGTAAAGCGTATGTAAAGTGATGTAGTGTGGGTAATGAGTGAAGGGGGTGAGAGCGAGCTTCGGCTATGGCAGTGAGCACTGCCTCTGTTTAGGTGACTGATCCCCTTCCACATGAATAGGGCTCTTCAACACATTATTCCTCCTCTCCCAGCTCCAAGACTGTGGGAACAGCCAGCTAAGCACACAGGCATTTGGTGCTGAAGAGGGGAAGATTACTGCTGCGGCCTTAATGTATCCTTAATGCTTGTAATGTACTATCAGCCTCGTTTGGACAAAAGCATGTGCTAAGTAAATACATGTAAATGCAAGGTGCTCACATGGGTCAGCAAACAGTCAGTGGTACAAAAGGGTACATTTTGTACACTGGTGACAACTTACAAGTGAGTAAGTTGCAAAAAAACGTCATTTAAAAGTGTCTTTTAAATTGGAAAGTGAGTCAAGGTAATGATGTGCTACAGGGTGGTGACTGAGGCAGACTGGCTGTAACTGACAGACAGGCAGAGAGGTCAGGTGGCACACCGACCCGGACGAGGTTGAAGCCAGGCTCGCCCTTGCGATGCATGGAGTTCAGGACACTCTGCAGAGTCCTCCAGGTGACCGTCTTGCCGCTGCCTGGGGTGCCCACAATCATGGAGGCGTGGCGGGAGTTTTTGGTCTCGTACAGCTGGATGACCTTGGTCACAGTGAAAGGAGTGACCTGCAGGCCGCTCTGCTGCAGTTCCAGCTCTATGGTCTCTCGTAGCTAAGGAGAAAAATGAATGCCCTGTGTTGGGTATGTAGCACTGTGCTAGTGCAGCAATGGCATTGCTTTATCACATCAATCATCCACATATTGGCACTTCATGATCAGATCACTTAGCTACAGGCTAGCGTTGCCTAATCACCGATGATAACACTCCCTGATCACATCACTTAGCCGCAAGCTAATTTCACCTGATCAAGCTAGCTTTGCCGTGTCACATCACTTAGCCACAGGCTAATTTTGCCTGATAAGGCTAGCTTTGCTGTATTACATCACTTAGCCACAGGTTAATATTGCCTGATCAGGCTAACATTGCCTGATCATCTCACTTAATCTGTGCGCAATCACTGACTGATCCCAGCACTTCTGTGCATTAACACTAAATTGTCTGTTATTAACATTGATCTCAGTTAATTAACTGCTCTCTACAGTTCAGCTGTATCTGATCTCTTCAATTAGAAGCGCTGTCTGTTAACTGTAACACTTTAGTTAAAAGGACTTCACAGGCTGATCTCCCAAACACCTTCATAAGTAATGTGACATACTGTTGTAAGTGCTGCATTAAGCGAACACTTTTGTAATGGACAGTCATTAAATCTGGAGTGCTGTTTAGTGTATTATTTTACACCATAGGGCCCTGTATGAACACCTTCCTCACACTTCCAGAAGAAATGCATCACATTTGGATAATTGCTCCAAAAACATCCACAAATGTGACAGCTTTCAAAGGCAGGCCCTGTGTTGCTAAGCAATTTTCTCTCAGATTTAAAAATATTTTTATTGTGGATTAATGCCCATAGTTATTTATTCTGAGCCTTGAAGAAAAGAAGTTTAATGTTGTCACATGCATCCATCTTCTAAAAGCTTATCCAGCATAGGGTGACAGCAGGGTCTGCAGCCTATCCCAGGGCACAAGGCAGCAGGACGCTGTTAACAGGGTGCCAATCCATACTGCAGAGTCTAGGTATGCGACCTGCCTGGGAGGATGCAATCCCGGGCAAAGCAGGGGGAGCATGCGGGCGCAGAGCTGGGGCAGGGCACAGACCCTCAGCCCCGAGGCATGAGGCCGTGGTGCTGCCCAGTGAGCCAGCGTGGGCTAATGCCCATCCTACTCATTCATTCTGAGCCATGAAGGAAAGAAGTTCAAGGCTGTCACATTATATATACAGAATATTAATCATTTTAGTGACAAAAATAAAAGCAAGGTCAGACATTCTTTTTTTTTTTAACTTTAAAGTTGGTGTTTTCAAAGTTTCATGGTGGCTTTCTTCCAATGTTAAGGCCCATAGCAGCATAGGCTGCGATACACAGTTGCAGCGAAAATAGTTAATTAAAATCAGAGAAAATCTCAGCTAAGATTTTCAGGCATCACCTCATCCAACACAGACTTCTAGGGGCAAGTAGTTTATTTTTAGTCAAAGAGTGCGATTGACCTTGTATGGGTAGGAAAATCAAACCAAAGACTATTTGTAATGATACTGTTTGCAATTTGACATGTCTTTGTTTCAAAGGCTTGGTATAGAAGCTGCAGATTGACTGTGCTCAGAACTAGCTAGAAGCTACCAGCAGCTAGGTGTACACCTTCAAAACCGTGCTTCAAAGGAGCCTTTATCTCAGGCAAAGATCGGGTCATTCAAAATGCATGAGGTTAATTTTAGAGATGATATTGTTTCCCGTTGGAAATAAATATGTGAAGTAAGTCATCTCACAACCTGCTGATGGCATGTTCTGCTTTAATGAGTGAAGAGGTGGGGGGAGGTTTGAGTGACAGCGGGGTTAGTCCAGGGAATGCGGCTCGATGGAGACATACCTTGCTATAGTCGTTGGCAAGGGTCTCAGTGGCAGGGAAGAGGTCCTGGATAATGCCTTCGAAAAGCGGCAGGTCGACAGAGGTCAGCTTGGCCACATTCAGGTCCGTCATGGACAGGAGGAGAATCTGAGCGAGGCAGGGAGCACATGCTGAACAGGGTGCCTGCGCGAGGCCCTGCTCTGATCCCATATACTGGGCAGTGAGGCTCAGGCTAATGGGAGATGGCGTGCGTGGCTTCGGGAGTGATGTGCACGGGCTGGTGGGCTGGCGTGTGTCACCCCTGCTTAGTGCTTCCTGCTGCAGTGATGCCAGTTACAGACTTTATGCATTGATCTATCTGACAAAAACAAAAACACGTCTTTCTGGCGCTTCTGATACGAGCAAAACACTTTCTAACAGAGATAATGATAGTCGGTGATAAGGATGGCCTGTGCGTTACCCCTAACCCGATACACTGAGGCCTGGCCCACCTCCTCGTCAGTGACTCCGGGGCACTCTCGGCGCTTCTTCCCTGCGTATCGGAGCAGAGAGGTGAGGGCGCGCAGCCCAAAGTCATAGTGATCCTGTTTCGACAGCTGCTGCACTGCCAGCGAGTACAATGTGAAGACTTTCTTGGCCAGAACCTGGAAAACACGCACACACACACACACACACACACAGATGGTGATGCACGCATCTACACAAGTGGACACTAGGGGTTCTACTTTCGAGCCGACTAATATTTTTACTAGTTGAAGCTTTTGGTCGGGTTGGAGTAGTCGCTGGCAATATGGTTTCAGAAAGCGTCACCAGATTGACAATAAGTTTGTAAGACATCTTTGACTGATTAAATTACTTTCCCTATCTTTGTATGGCTTTGGAGAATTATAATGTTTGGAATGAGTGGTAATTCATCCGGAGACGTGATTCCAGGCTGTGGCTGTGCGTGCAGGTTATAATGCAGCAAGGCGTCCCCAGAGGAGCAGCGCTGTCTGAGCATGAGCTGAAAGCAGCCTTCAGCAGTATGGAAACACTTTACAAAGGACCATGTCGGTTCTAGTGAGTATTATGTAGTGCTACGCTGAAGTACCACAAAAGTATGTCTGCCATGCATAGAACCTAAAAGTGAAACACCCACAGCCAAGGACTAGCACGGCTAGCACTACCGGGAGGAGTAGAGGCAGAAGACACGGTACGTCAATAAGTCATGATTATGTAATCAGCGATTAGTCAAGTATTCAACTACTATTTTGCAAAAATGGGCACACCCATCCATCATTGTCCAGGAGAAAGACACAGTGAGCCTGAAGCCTACAACAGGATTAGGCAGGGGGCACCATAGATGGGTGCTGATCCATCACAGGGAAAACACTATGGACAGTTCAGGGATGAATTCATTTCACTGCATGACTGGACTGCGGGAGGAAATCTGAATATTGATTCAATATCCACACCCAGCGAGGGCAAGATCCATGGCACTGCTGCGCCACCCGCAAGCACGCACACACACACACACACACACACGCACATATTAAAACACACACGCACACACACATATACATAAGCAACACACGCACACAAACGCATACATACACAGATCCAGAAGCACATAGACACACACCACAGAAACACATGTACACAAACATACACACACTCAGACTTATGCATATCCCACACAGACACAGAGACACAATACAGGAACAGACACACATTAACACAGACCCACACATTTGCATACACATATACATAACCCATACACACACAGACACATGCACACACACATACACAAACCCACACATACACACACACAAACAAACATCACAGATACACACACACGCACACACATTAACCCAAATACACACACACATATACATTAACACAAATGCTGAAACATGCATATGGTGAATGTGCACACAGACACGCACACACTCAGGAAATGGCACATACATATGAATAGAGCCAGACACTCAATAATAAGAGAGAACAATGAGGGAGACGCACAGAGGACCCTGGTGCGCTCCTGCTCTGCGAGCAGCCTGGGGCCTGCGGACGGTGAGGTCATTACGAGTGGGCGTGCTGCGTTTAATGAGAGGACGATGAGGTCAGCACTGGTCAGAGTCGGGCCCCCGGGGGCCTGTTCCAGAGGCAGATGCAGACGGGCCCGCGTCCCCCGACAGCACATGCTTTACTGGATCGGCCCCATTTAGCGCGCCGCTGCGCCGCTGCTTCAGTGGCTCAGAATGAGAAATGGATGGACTCCTAGTGCACGGGGGCCGCAGTATCTCTGACATGAGCCATTCCAGGTCTCTGTTTGTACTAACAGCTGTGAGTAATTAAGCGGGGGAACTTGCCCTTGGAACAAACAATCAATCTTGTATTGACACTTAAACTGCTTGTGACCTAGTAAAATCTCCATTAGCGTTTCTAGGCCACACAGTAGAGTGCAGCACACTGATATTCAATATTTAAAGCACAACTGAATATTTTTTTTTCCCAGAGTGCCAGTTTAATTTCATGCCAAAAAAACACAAGAATAGTACTTTGATTTACACATGTATTTGTGTGACTACAATTAGATCACCTGCCGTCCTGGATTGTACTGTAAATGAAGCTGTGTTTCAGGACGTGTCACGTAGGAAGCTAAAGACAGATTTGCATTCTCTGGAAGACATTTCCTATCGCACGATTAAAGTCTTTTAATTAAGCCCTATCTTGGAACGTTTACTCAAGCCCCCCCCCCTCCCCCTTTCCAGCTGCATATGAAGGGAAAGCCAGACTAGCAGCGGGGGGGACCTTTAAACACGCAGCCCCTGTAATCACGCTGACCCTGTGACCCGGGTAATGGTCGGCAGGAGGGAGCCTGTATGGCGGCAGTACTGAGGCGCACTGTGGCGGCTGCCTCTCACCCACAGCTGTGGAAGCGAGGGGCAGCATGAGGGAGCAAACGGAGGGAGCGCGGCGGCCAGGAATCAGGGCCGACGGCCAGCGAACACGCTCCTGTCTCGGCTGTCTAAACACCTCTTCCCCGCTCCCTGTGGTGCTGGTGAGATTGCCAGGCTTTTGTGCTAACTCCTAAAGCCATCCAGGAAGGGAGGCGCTGCTGTATCTCCACCCCGCCAATCCAGTCCACCCTTCCCAGCTGCCTGACGGCAGCCAGAGACCAATCTAGGAGGCACTTCCAGTGTTTTCCGATCCCATAAATCCGGGAGGCGTTCCAGACGCTCCCCTCGCGACACATGCCCCTCACTGAAGCTGATCTCTGGAATAAGGGGCTCGCCAGATGGGCCCTGATCCAGGATCAGTGCTAGTGAGATGGACGGATGCAGTGTGGAAAGCACGCCTGAGCCCCCCATATCCCCCCAGCTTCACAGGTCTTATGAAGTCCCAGTGATCTGTTGGCCCTTCAGTGTTAACAGCAGATGGACAGATTAAGTTACCTCAGCACGCCCCTGAGAGGACACCCTCTGGGCTGCAGATATCATACCTTGCAGTTGCCGAATCCCTCCCCAAACAAAGTGATCTCTGCGATTATCGTGGAGTCCGGGACTACCATGGAGATGGGCCGGAACATCGACTTGAGATTGTCAGGCAGCTCTGTGCGTCCAGCATAGTCTGGATGGGAGTTAGACAGGCCCACAGGGTCAGTGTCTGCCCTGGGGGAGGATATACTCTCCCTGCAATCATACACCACAGCTTTCTGTGCTGATACAAGCAGCATTTTATTTTCCTCCATTACTGGTTAATGGCTGTCGGAGGTTCCTATATACCCAATCAGGTTACAGTGAGACTCTCTGTATCATAGCATGTTATGGTGATATGCTGTGTGAATCTGCATTATGTTCTGCAGGTATTCAATGTCATAGCTGGTCACTGTGATATTCTGCAGGTATTCAATGTCATAGCTGGTCACTGTGATATTCTGCAGGTACTTAATGTCATAGCCTGTCATACTGATGTTCTGCGAGTATTTAACATCATAGCCCATCATACTGACATTCTGTAGATATTTAAGGTCATAGTTGGTTAAAATGATGTTCTACGGGTATTTAAATTTCTAGTCAGTTATAGCGATGTTCTGTAGATATTTAAGGTAATGGCAGGTCATTGTGATGTTCTGTAGTTATTTAGCATCATAGTGATATTCTGTGGGTATTTAAGGTCATAGCTATTCATACTGAAGTTCTGCAGGTATGAAAGGTTATAGCCCATCATAGTGATGTTCTGCAGGTATCAAAGGTTATAGCCTGTCATAGTGATGTTCTGTGGGTATGAAAGGTTATAGCCTGTCATAGTGATGTTCTGTGGGTATGAAAGGTTACAGCCTGTCATAGTGAAGTTCTGCAGGTATTTAAGGCCATAGCACCATGGTCACACTCTGTAGGTGTTTCAAACTGAAATTATACCATACCAGGATTCATGGTGATGAAAATGCCACAGGACTGCACCAGGGGAATCTGTCGGCCCTCAAAGATGAAGTTGGTGTCGCAGGCAGACAGAGCGGTCAGGATGGACATGATCTGCTGAGCCACCACTGACAGCACCTCAATGTTGATGCGGTTGAACTCGTCAAAACAGCCCCATGCTCCAGTCTGTCAGAAGACAAGCAAACAGTCCAGGCGTCTCTGCTCCCATGGGTAGGTCACACTCAATATAACATTAATGTGTTTAATATGTCCTTTGGATGACAGTTCCTGTGTATAGCAGTTGGACTCTGTGCATTAGTACAATGGTACCAATAGGTATATTCTGTAATATCTAACAATGGAATGTATTATCTATGTGCAAATGTAGGGAGAAGTGCTACAGTGTTGTATATGCATATCTAGCATTTTGTATGGTAACCTTGCTTATGTTTAACAATGTAAATGTGTATCTGTGCTAGACAATGACTTACATTTATTTAAACAGTCTAAATTATTTAATCAATAGTTGTGTGACTGTGTTGCATACTGGCACTGTGAATCCGTGTACAGTAACTGAAGGACTCAATTATACATGACAACTGTACAAAGATCTGTTGACATCAATGGTACCTGTGCTAGCCCGGAGTACATGCGACCCATGGATTTGAAGTCCAGGCCTTCCGAGCAGTTGACCACGATGACGTACATGCCCAGAGCCTTGCCCAGGTCCTTCACAGTCTCCGTCTTGCCCGTGCCGGCAGGACCCTTGAGGGACCCTCCCCGGTGGAGGTACAAGGCTGTGGTCAGGGTCATGTAGCATCTGGAGGGAGAAGGGGTTACAGGTGTTTCCAATAAGAGGCTGTTCAGTTCACATGCCAGCAGTGGTCTTGGTTTAGCGTTGGTTATATATAATACTGACACCCTACTGATGAAGGGCTTCATCCCAAAAATATATTTTTAGCACAGGAGTCGTCATCGCTGTCATAACCAAGCTGTTGACAGTGGGGGGGTGACGGGATGGTGCGGAGATGGCACAGATGGGTCTTTCAATGAGTCGGACTCGGAGGACCGATTTAAAGCGTGGCTGCATTTTCTGTCTGCCAGTGTGCTTAATAACGTCTCCCTCCGGTTTCTGTAGTGCAGGGCTGAGCACTGCTTGTTAACCGAGGAGATGGTAACGAGCGCATCTGCAGGGGTCAGGGGTCGTGGGCGTTACCTGTCTGTCAGGGGCGTAATGACCAGCCGCCCAGAGTTGCCCAGGTATTCATAGCCGTAGAGGAACTGCGTGTTGGTCTGTTTGATGGTGCAGTTGTCCACTTCCTGTCCACACGCAGGTTCAAGATGAAGAGCTCAGTTTCACAAATAATACAGTTCTGCACTGCCTAATCATGCACATTTCCCAGTCTGTCTATCTCATTATACCACTGCAATCTGAGTGTCTACCTCTCACTGTATGCCAGTACAGATTGCACCGCCATCTCATCTCAGTACTGAGTGCCTGCCCCCACCTTCTCCCAGTATAGACTGCCCCACATTCTTCCTGTACAGAATGCCATCCTTCACCTTCTCCCAGTACAAACTATCCGCACTTACCTTCTCCCACTATAGACTGCCCCCTCACCTTTTTCCAGTGCAGACTACCCTCCCTTACCTTCTCCCAGTACAGACTACTCTCCCTTACCTTCTCCCAGTACAGACTGCCCTCCCTTACCTTCTCCCAGTACATAGTATCCTCTCTCACCTTCTCCCAGTACAGACTGCCTCCCTCACCTTCTCCCACTGCAGACTATCCTCCCTTACCTTCTGCCAGTACAGACTACCCTCCCTTACCTTCTCCCAGTACAGAATACCCTCCCTTACCTTCTCCCAGTACAGAATACCCTCCCTTACCTTCTCCCAGTACAGACTGCCCTCCCTCACCTTCTCCCACTATAGACTGCCCCCTCACCTTCTCCCACTACAGACTATCCTTCCTTACCTTCTCCCAGTACATAGTATCCTCTCTCACATTCTCCCAGTACAGACTGCCCCCCTCACCTTCTCCCACTACAGACTATCCTCCCTTACCTTCTCCCAGTACATAGTATCCTCTCTCACATTCTCCCAGTACAGACTGCCCCCCTCACCTTCTCCCACTACAGACTATCCTCCCTTACCTTCTCCCAGTACATAGTATCCTCTCTCACCTTCTCCCACTACAGACTATCCTTCCTTACCTTATCCCAATACAGACGCAGCTGGCTGAGCCATTCAAAGGAGTTTGTGTCCAAGCAGCCGCACTTCATCAGCCGATCAATGATGTCACGAGCATGCACCTCCACTGTTACTAGTGCCACAATCTTCAGCCGTATGATCTTGGACAGATTGCCTCGGATTGCTTCTGAGTACCGGTTCAGTATCCACACCTGGGGACCAGAAATAAGGGACTTTATTGATGCAGAACGCAGTACAGAGGGAGCATTCCCTGGAAACATCAGCTCTTCTTACCTGCTTCTTTTTCATAGACTTCAGGGCTGTCTTAGTCTCCTCTTTGCTAATGGCTAAGGATTTGGTAACGTCTGCAGTCCACTGGATCTGGCTGGCCGTGATCAGCATCTGAACATATGGAAGGACGTCACGCAGATACAAGCCCGACAATATGAAACACAAATAAAGGGATACAGGCTGTCTTAATCCAATACAAACACAAACATACACTTACGCGCTGTTTTACATACAAAGATAACACGATGCCACATACATACAGACACACAAAGTGTGATAAAGTGTGATAAAACCAGGGTGGTGGCTAAAAAACCACATACAGAAACGACACCAACATAGTAATACGCAGAGATGAAAAAATACATGAATGTGCAGACACATAATGACCAAGTCATTTACTGAGTTATATAAGGGAACCTATAGACTGGATCCAATGTGAAAGACATAAAGGAAGGCTGCATGCTAACCTGACCCGGCCAGTCCTTCACCCACTTTTCCCTCTTTCTGGACAACTTAGTGAGAGCCTGTCGGCAATTCTTCAGACTCTCTTTCAGTGTCCAGCGCATGGTGCGTTCAACATTACAGAGCCAGTCCTGAGGGGGACCCACAGATAGACATAACACACAGTCAGTACCCTGCAGTGGGGCCTACAGACACAGTCATCACACACAGTCAGTACCCTGCAGTGGGACCTACAGACACAGTCATCACACCCAGTCAGTACCCTGCATTGGGGCCTACAGACACAGTCATCACACACAGTCAGTACCCTGCAGTGGGACCTACAGACACAATCATCACACACAGTCAGTACCCTGCAGTGGGGCCTACAGACACAGTCATCACACACAGTCAGTACCCTGCAGTGGGACCTAC
>JAODKM010000002.1:17146335-17166460 GCA_026780845.1 Petrocephalus sullivani | reverse complement strand
AGAGGATGTGACACCATCAGAGGATGCGACACCACGAGAGGATGTGACACCATCAGAGGATGTGACACCATCAGAGGGTGTGACACCATCAGAGGATGCGACACCATCAGAGGATGCGACACCATCAGATGATGCGACACCATCAGAGGATGTGACACCATCAGAGGATGCGACACCATCAGAGGATGTGACCCCATCAGAGGATGCGACACTATCAGAGGATGTGGCCACATGATGTCCTCCTGGCTGGGTGGCGGTGGGGGGCGGGGGGGCTCGGCGGCAGCTTGCCTTGAGATTCCGGCTCAACTTGTGCAACTTCTTGAACAAAGCCTGGCTGCAGCTCTCCATACTCTCCATTTGCAGTGCGGCAAAATGCCCCACTTTCCACTGGTCCCAGTGGGCTTCCCACTGCTGGGTGATCTGCCACACCTGCTGCAGGTAGTCTATGTCCTGAGACGAGGGGCGGGGGGGGGGGGGGGCAAGGAGAAAGACAAAAAGCAAGGAGAGAAAGAGGTTTTTTCAGTCCATGCACTGAAAATGAGAAGTTTCTCACAGTAGGGAGGTAACAGGAACAGCTGGGCCTGCAGTGCCAATATCGACATTAGTGCTGTAGGTTTACTGGTAAAGCAGCTCTCAGCCAACATCTCAATGCACACATGACAAGCCTCACATCTTCCAAAGCCACAGGAACCCCCGCAACTAGCCGCCTCCCTGGGTACAGCGCCACTGACCTTATCCAAGCTCTGGATGTCCTTGGAGGGGGGGTACTCAATGCCGAAGATGCTCAGGCCCTGCCGGATCCAGCTCTCCTCCTGCTTCAGGGCACGTAGCTGGGCACAGAAGCCGGACAGGTGCTCCAGGGCCTCGCCGGGGCTCATGGTACTGGAGAAGGGGCCTGCGTGGGCCAGGAGGACATACTGGGTTTGCAACCTGCGCACATACACATGGATTCACTAGGAAACATGAGCATAAAGCGGGCACACACACACACCGATATGCTGAGTGTGCCTGCCCGCATGACTCATGCTGCACTAATATGGATACTGTTATAAGATGCTCTCAGTGCGTAAGAGACGCCAGGGTTGTGGGGCGAGGAAGAGGAGGAGGAGGCCTGAGCTACACTGCGGCATATGTAAGCGCGGTGGGGCTATTTGCTCTCCGGCTGCGGCCATAACTGAACACAACCACGGGAGGGCCGCACTTAATGCCTGCCACCAGACACCGGCCTCACAGTTCCTCATGAACTGAGTCTTTGGGGGGGGGGGGGGGGGGGGGCTGCAGAGATGGACCCGAGCCTGGCTTGTGGGCGGTTTGACAGTGACGGTGATAAACACGTGTTCTGTACCTCCGGGGAGCTTCACGCAGGTACGGCTCGGCTTATCATGCCCTTCATCAGACGAAAAAACATATTTATTATTCCGGCCGACCGGCTTCTGGCCTTTTCAAATCGGCGACTGCTCTGGCTTGAAACTCGATATTAAGACTGTACGATCATAAATCTTCAGACGTGTTTAGATGCCAGCGTACGAACCGCAGGAAAAAAAAAAATTTGAATAATTTGATTTCAGCGTCATGAAGACAGCCTGTACCCCTTGCTGTTCGCGGGAACAAAGTGACACTGAGAGAAAAATAGAGGGGAGAGAGAGAGCGAGGAGGGAGCGAGCGAGGGGAGAGGATGGTGGGAGGAGAGGAGAGAAGAAAGTAGGACAGGAGGTTTGTCCTCTTTGAAATGTTTTGGCGCAGCATGTCTTTGTTTCGTGTTGCGGGGTTAGGAAACGGGAGCTTTTCAATCTCATTTCCGAAGCGAGCCGACATAAACACCACCGCCAGAGCCGTGTGAGAGGCAAATATTTGTGGTCGTGCAATGGGACGGGCTTGCTACCTTCAGCTGTGTGTTACCAAGCTAAGGTGAGACAGCTCTGCACAACAGCCTTCCACAGGCGTCCCTGTGCTGGGGCGACAGCTGGTGCTGACGGTTTCATAAACACCATCAGTGTAAACCATCCATCTTCCAACCTCTTATCCAGTACAATGAGCCTGGAGCCTGTCCCAGGCAGCAGAGGGCAGGGGACGCCCGCCAGGGGATGCCAGAGTATCGCACGGCACACACATACTCCCACACACACTATGGCCAATGCAGAGATGCCAGTTTGCCTAACTGTACGGCTTTGTGCCGGAGGAGAGAAGCCACAGAACACAGGGAGAACCGGCATTCCAAGTGCCAGTCCCGAGGCTTTGAGGTGACAGCGCCGCATACCCATCCAGCACGATTCTCTGGATCCCTACAACGTTAATCACAAAGATATCAAAGTGCAGGCATAAATCTGGGAGCTCAGTGAGCTCTGGGGGACAGCAAATGGCCCCACAGACTATAAGCAGCTCCACATGGCTCTGCACCTTCTGCATCAACGTGCACATGCGTGCATGTCAGGCTGGGGTGCAGGGTGCCGTTTTCAACAAATGTGCATGGATAGTAATTGCTGGTTTGTGTGTTTTTCCACCTGTCTGTCCACCAGCAAACAGAGAGCAGACCTGCGCCTGTCATGTGCCTGTGGTTAGATTATGCGATGGTATAGCAAGAGCTGTACTGCCTGTCACCATGTGACTTTTACTGTGGTGCATTATAGGGCACCTGTAGAATTAAAGTCTTCGGTGATGGCCTGCATCTTCTTCTTAAACTCCTCCGCTGAGAAGATGAGGCCACTTCTGAACCTTTCCTTATGTTCCTTCAGCATGAGGTCGCTGTCAGCCAGGACCTGCTGGAACCAAATCCACTGTCCATTCAGGGCTTCCAGCATCTCCTGGTCCTGCAGTAGGAAGTGGAAACTGAACACTCTAGCATCCTGCTTGCTGTGATCCTGATGCGTGACTTTGCATGCGCGTGTGTTTGTGCGCGCTGTGACTCACGTCCTGCTCCACAGTGACTTCATACTTCTCCAGGATGGCAAACTGCTCGTGGATGGGGGGAATCTGGCTCTCGGTCTTGGCCAGGTCTCCTTGCAGTATCTCCAACAGTTTCAAGCTCTCCTCCAGCTCTGTCAGACTCTGAGGGGGCTGGCTCAGCCTGGAAGCAGCAGA
The DNA here is from genome assembly GCA_026780845.1 of Petrocephalus sullivani. Taxonomy (NCBI): domain Eukaryota; kingdom Metazoa; phylum Chordata; class Actinopteri; order Osteoglossiformes; family Mormyridae; genus Petrocephalus; species Petrocephalus sullivani. The sequence continues at coordinate 17,163,382 of JAODKM010000002.1, read as the reverse complement.
AACAAGCAGCACATACACTCTGAAACAAACATGCACAGTGTATAACACACAGTGCATAATGCACACAGACATGCACAGTGTATAACACACCGTGTATAATGCACACAGATATGCACAGTGTATAACGCACAGTGTATAATGCACACGCACACAGTGTATAACACATTGACAGTTAGTATGTGTTACACATACACAGTGAATAACACACACGGTGTATAATGCACACACACATGCACAGTGTATAAAACTCTCACAGTCAGTATGTGACACACACACAGTGTATAACACACACACACAGTGTATAACACACTGACAGTCAATATGTGACACACATATGCACAGTGTATAACACACATGCACAGTGTATAACACACTGACAGTTAGCATGTGTCATACATACACAGTTTATAACACACATACACACATGCACAGTGTATTATACCTTGACAGTCAATGTGACACACACACACATGCACAGTATATAACACACACACAGTCGGTTTGTAACACACAACCACTGCATATAAGACAGTGACAGACAGTATGTGACACACACTCACAACATGTAACACACTAACAGTCAGTATGCGACACACAACGTGTAACACACTAATGGTATGTAAAACCCACTGACATGAAATAACACATTGACAGTCAGTATGTAACACTCAGTAACAGCATGTAACACACATGTAACACAGAATATGTGACACACATTCACAGCACGTAACACACTGACAGTATGTAACACACTCAGAAGGTATAACACACTGACAGTCAGTATGTGACAGACATTCACAGAGTATAATATACTGACGGTCAGTATATACTGATGTGACACACAGTGAGACGCACACTACCAGTACGCAGAGCACAGCAAGGGCTACCTATGGGCACTGTCCTGCAGGAAGGTGTGCAGCTGGCGCAGACGTCCGCAGGCCATCTGTCTGAGTAGCTGGGTGAACTTGGCCTGCCACTCATTGCAGTGCTGCAGCAGTGAGAACTTGAGCAGGGAGCAGTCCATCAGCACGAACTGCACACTCAGCACCGTCTCCTCCTTCTGCACGTTATTCGCCACCTCCGTGTACCTGTGCGTCATCCATACCCCAGACACGTCTTGTTTTATCTCGTCTGACATGCATCTCATTCTCCAAAAGGTTCCAAACTCTCTGCCTCGCACTGAATTACAACTTTAAAGAACCAGGTTTGGACCCACAGCTACTGCACACAAGCCACATTGGTGAACTGCATTATGGGTCCGACTCCAGTAGAATGTTTAATCCCGCGGTGGCTAGTCACCTGGCAATGTCGGCGTCAAAGGATGACACGGGGGGATTGAGGCGCTGATACCGGCGGATGAAGTGGTCCTTGTTGATCTCCCAGATCTCCCGGTACTTATCCCAGGTCTTCAGGTAGGTGTGCAGATGTGCAGTATTGGCAGCTAAACCTGCTGCAGTGGAGGACTGAATCTTACAGATTTCCTCATCCTGCTCTGAGGTCACAGATGGGGCAAAGAAGAGAACACCACCCGTCACCTTTCTCCAGTACACCCTCAGGCATCTACGACCTACTCAGTGAGATGGCAGATTGGACGTTTGGTTCATAGGAACTGGCTGGCTGTATATTTGGTGCTTGACTGACAAACTCAGCAGGGATACAAAAACCCTGAGATGGGTTTGCCCACATGTGCTGAGTAGGCTGGTAAAGAAAGATGGCAAAAAACTGAACAGGTTGAGCGAAATTCAGGAAATACAACAGGAGGATCAGGTGCGAGGAGATGTAGGGCAACAGTGGCAAAGATTGGAAGGTAGGTGAGATGTAAGAAGGAGGAGTACAGATAAACGAATGGAGGCGAAGCTGGAACAGAAACACAGAAAGGCTGATAAAGATATAGGAGGAGGAGCACAGGAATGGATAGTTTGATGAGGGTGTAGGAGGAGCAGATGAATGGATAGACTGATGAGAATGTAGGAGGAGCAGATGGATGGATAGACTGATGAGAATGTAGGAGGAGCATGGGAACAAGCAAATGAGTATAAAATAGGAGCTGAGGAGCAAATGGACCAATGAGGGTATGGGACTGGAGGACAGTTACAGGGAAAGCGATGAACGTGTAGGAGGAGCAGAGACAGCGAGAGAGATTCTGGTGCAGAAGTGGAGCAGAAGAAGCGACAGACCAATGAGGGTGTGGATTGGCTCCTTTTGAGACCGCTGGTGAGTTAGCAGGTCAGGCAGGCGCTTGAACACAGAGACTGCGCTGATGAGCTGAGTGCAGATGCTGGTCACTATCTGGGCCAGCTTCTGCAGCGTGGGAGAGAACTCCACCTGCATGGTGACAGCAGGCAGACACGAAACCATCTAGTGGGTCCGCACACACGCAGCATGTCAACTGACAGATCCTTTCAGATAAAAAGCAGCTTGAAATCTCTCTGCCTAATAAGCAGTGGGGATGCCGTGCTTTTTACAGGAAAAAAGCAGCGACCTTCGTCCAGCACAGCACTCGACTTCATAAACAAGGGAAAACTAGATGTGCCGTGTCTCCCCGAAGTACACAAACAGCAAAGAATTTATATCAATTTTATAATCCTCTAGCCCCCACTCATAATAAACACATCAATCAAATTAAGGGGAAAGAAGGAGCATGTAAGTGGGACAGGAACAAACTGTTCTGTTCTATTTTCTTTCCTTATTAGCCGTGCGTTTCTTTTAAAACCTTTTATGACTGCTTTATGCGGCTATGGCGCTCTTCATCAAGCCCAAGGCCTCGTGTGAATGCAGAGGAACGCACACGTGACGTGTCTGCTGCTCAGACGGCACCTGGGAGGCAGAGCTGGCCGACTCCTGCGACAGCACCACTTGCACCCTGAACAGGGGGCTGGCTATGGTCTTGCTGTCACCATTGATGGCCTTGGAGAGCTCCTGTAGGGACCTCTTGACATTGAAGCGCAGTGCACTCTCCACCATCAGGTCCATCTTCTCTGTGTAGGAGACCCAGTGCTGCTGGACCTGGGGAGTGCACACACACACGCAAACGTCATGCTTAGACTGTCACGCTCACGCAAGAAATCTCACAGCAAATTGATGTCATTCCATTATAGACCTAAAATTAGCTACATCAAAAGTGTTGGGGTAGTTTGCAAACCCTACAATTTACTATTGAGGTAATCAAACTGTTAGATATAAATGTGTGTGCATGCTTGTGCAGACTAGTCTCAAATTGAAAATCTCACTCCTGCCAGCTGACCGAGGTTGGCCACCTGCTGTTATCCCTCTTCCACAATGTGGGCAAACCTCTTGCATACTGTTGCACCCAGTACGTAAAGGGCCTGCAGAAGCATGACTTTGATGCCGCCCAGCTGGCTCACACTAAGTGGACTTGGAGAGAGATAAAGAGCCAGCTGGGCGGCGCCAGAGAGAAACAGAGGGTGTGATCGGGACTGGCGTTTTTCTTCCTTTTGATATCCGACCTTAGTTCCTCTCTCTGTTTTCCACTGTGCCGTCTGCTTGAGAGTGTTATTTTTAAAGTGCTACAGTCCGGAGTTAATGTTCCACTTTTGAAATAAATGAGTTTTTATAACACTGTGTCTTTAGCAGTTTCTGCTCTGATTTTATATCACCCAATAACTGGCCAGAAAATATATCCTATATCATCTGTCCATCAGTCCTTCGTCCGACTGCTCATGCAGTGCAGGGCTGAGGGGCTGACCCCTGGCAGCACAGGGCGTAAGGCGAGGGAACGTCCCAGACAGGATGCCAGTACCTCACATAGCACATGCACACCATGGACATTTTAGAGATGCCAATTCTCCTAAACTAGCAAATGTCTTTGGCCTTTGGCAGGGAACCTGAAGGAGACTTGCATAGCCCAGGGAGAACATGCAAAGTGCACATATGGAGAATGTGAGGGAACCGTGCTAGGCATGGAGACATTGCAGCATCACATACATACATTCTCATACAATATTATACATATACACATATACAGATACACATATATACATATACATACAGACACAAATTTTTCCCCTCTCTGTCTATTAATCTCTTTGTGGGGACTCCCCATTCATTTCTATGGGCATAACCCTAATCCCAACAATGACAACCATAACCGCTTCCCAGCCCTAACCTTACCTCTAAGTAACCAAACAAAATACAAAACTTATGGTGTTTTTAGACACAGATTTTTATAAAACTGAGTGTCCCCCTGTGGGGACTGAATAAAATGTCCCCACAACGTCAAAACAGCAGGTGTTTAACGCACCTCAGGCCCATCATTGCAGAAGGTCTTATGCAGGTGGGCCATGGTGGACACGATGCTGTCGTGAGTGCTGCAGAGCCTCTGCAGCTGGGCCTGCTGGTGGCCTTGCTGCTGGGCCAGGAACTCCAGGTCCCCGTACACCGTCCTCCCGTCCAGACACAGCAGCAGCAGCTCTCTCATCCTCTGACAGGCGCGCGCGATGCTCAGGGTCGCCACGCTGTACTCGTCCACGATGAGCTGCACCTGGGGGAGGGAGGCGAGGACATGCATGAGGGCCAAGGGTGGGTGGGGGTGGATGGGGAGAGGGGGGGCACGGTGGGCCCTTTTTCAAATGCCCACAGCGAGGGGCCTCGTGTTTATCCTCCTCTTGGTCTTGGGTAATCGGAGGCGGCCTCTCTCACAGTGAGTGCGTCTTGTAATCAGGGCCGCTCCATGAGAATGGGCCAGCCTGCACTCAGCAGAGACACTACGCCGCGATCCAGCTGCCCACATCCGGCCCAGACCCGTGGGGCTGCAGCCCCCTTCAATTCCCAGCTGAGCTCCATTATCTGCATCTTCATAGTTTCCCTGCGTGAGGCCCAGCCTCATCAAATGGGCCTTAGAGATTGAGAAGGCAGGCAGGTCTGTTTGAGGCACTTTAGATCCTGTAAAGATTTTCCGACACGTGAAAGCCTACAAGCTCCCGGGTCTGACTTGATTGATCTGGACACTGACTAGAAACAAACTTGATTTATATACCCAGGAGGAAACGGCTGCAATACCTGGAAACAAATGTTAGCGCATGCTGTGAACCTTGGACTGTCATTCTCCAGCTGTGTCCACATGTTACTTATGCGTTTGGCTGTGGCTCTCAGGTTTTTTTATACTCTTATTCGTTTTTCAGCTCAGGAGTGCATTTTCTTTGACTGTTTGCCTTGTTAGTTTGTTAGTATGTTAGTATCTCGCTGTTCTGTTTAAATTTTTGAAAACATTCAAAAGAACACGGTCTCCTTATATCCTTTTGTTCTAGTTCACAAAGAGGCCATCTCCAGTTTATTGTACTTACCTCATCTGACCTTATTTAAGAAATACTTTTTGACAGGCAGGGATCCTGGATGATACTGCAAATGCATGTTCTGTGAAACCTGATGTCAGTGTTTGTCTGGATATGTATGAACACTCCATCAGTGCTATTTTTTCCACAATCCTCTTGGATGAACCTGAGGAATACCTGCAGGCCGCATGACTAAATAAAACTGCAGACTGTGAGTCAGTGACCGGAGATGATACCAATGATATAGAGTAGATTGTTGTTCGTGATGGTTTGTAATTATTATGTGATTACTTCTACTTAATTAAAGCACCCATGGCCCCACCGACCCCAAAAAGCATCCTTACAAAGTGTGCCGCTGTGACTTACAGTTTAGCCAACATGCCCGGCGTCTAGCTGCCCTCACCTTGCTGGTGTACAGGCAGCAGTCGCTGATGAAAAAGCCAGAAGCTCCTTTGGATGACCATGTGAGCGTGGAGAGGCCGGGCTGAAACTTCCTGTCCAGGATGCGGATGCGCTCCCGGAAGAGAGCCAGCTCATCCTCGGAGAGCCTGCTGATTATCCTGGTGACAGGAAGCCGGCCGGCCGCCCCGAGCATGTCACATGGCAGGGTGGCAAGATGAGCCTTAAAGCAGGCAAGTGATGCGCAGCTGCCCACCTGTTGTACTCGCGCACCGCCAGCCAGACGCTCTCCCGCAGTGTACGCAGCTCCTCCCTCTGCTGGTAGACGTCCAGCACAAAGTGGGGGGCCTCGAACTGCAGCCACTCCCAGTAGTGGATCTCACTGAACATCTCCAGTAGGTACCTGGGACATGCAAGAGTCACTCACTCAGTGGCTCCATGGTGTATAGACCCCTGACAGACTGCCATGGTTGCTTTAATTAACTGAAATTAAAATATGTTAAAAGCAGCATGCCATTCTGTTGGCATGCATGGTATGGACTGTGTGTGTGTGTGTGTTGGTATAAGGGGGAATGTAGGCGAATACGGACTTATCAAAGTTGATGTCCAGCATTCCAGCTATCTCCTTGCAGCGGGCCATGAGGGGCTGGTCCAGCCTCTTCAGGCTATGCCTGTCCAGGCTGTGGCTCCACTCACTGAAGATCTTGCGCACCATCTCATCCAACATCTGCACCAGCTGTGCATATTCCAGGTTGACTCTCTTCCTGCTGTCAGTCAGGGGCATGAAATGGGCACTCTGCAATGCCTGCAGGGGTGCAGAGAGGAGAGGGAAGGCAGGTTCTGCATTGGTTCTTGTGGGTGGTGCTTGGTCCTGGGGCGGGGCCTAAAGAGACCACCCAATGGGACTCCGTTTCATATATGGGAAGTGACTATACTTGCTTTGCCGGATAGAAGCTGCTCTACTACTGCATGTTTTGCTATGCTCAGATGCATGCTGTAATACTTTCTCTGGATTGGAGTCTCTGGAGGGATCTTTCCAGTTGTCTTAGGCTGATGGCAAGCACTCTAATATTCAGAAACGATCAAAAGAGGAGTTGATGGGGAAGACGAGAATTACCATGATCAGCTATCACAGGCTCTGAAAGACGTGTGCTTTTAAAGGCAGTCGATATGCACTGGCATTTAAAAACATCCCTCTCTGTTGTGTTATTAGCCATTCCTAGCACAGTGTGAGACAACGTTTTAACTTACTATAATTCTCTTAATTGGCGTTAAGTTTCTGCCTGCGGTAATTAGACAGAAACAAACCAGATAACATGTCCTCCAACACTGTACAAAGAATCATTAGTCAGCTTTGGCAAAGCTTCTGCTCAGTGACATTCCCTGTAGCAATTAGCTAAGCAAATCCAAAAGCATTCTAACACATATCTGTGGGAAACTGCAGACCCACTTTTACTGCAGTATTTATAGTTATACGTAGGAGGGAAAAAAATCTGTCTGAGTGGGAATTACACAAATGCAGAGGGACCTGGAAACTTGAGCAGAATGCAGCATATGGCAAGCTAACGGCTAATTACTATTAGCAAAAAATTTCCCACAGTCCTTCTTAACATCATCCTGCAAAAATTAGTCTTGATCAAGACACTTCATGAGTAAACCCAGTTTTTCACATGAACCTTTCTATAATGCTTTAAGCTAAATCCTCATTCCTCAACACAGCCCTCTGGTCCTGACAGGCTCTGAGGCATCCAAACCCCTGTTGGAGTTTGGAGCCTTCTGTACCAAGGCATTGTGGGAGGTGTTTAGAGGTGTCACAACACTGTCGGTCAAACATATTTGCCAGATTATCAGCACTGCTGCGGCAAGCTGACGCCAGCCGTCTGAAGCTTCTGTTTTGGTAAACAAAGCCCTTTAATTATCTTATCGTAGCTAATTAGCGAAAATGGCAGCTGCCAGACGTAGCACTTGGACGGTTTCAGAAATCAAGACTAATAAACTGTCAATCAAAGGAAGGAACAACATCACAGCTAGAGGATACTGCGGGTAGCAGCATGGTCTCTGTCGTCTTGCTAGACTTTTTGTGATCAAATGCAGTATTCATTTAAAATGTATGTTTGTTAGAGATGTTGAAGTGTTTATCTTCTTCATGCTGTAAGCCAATAAAAATACTCAATCTGAACAAATAAAAAGAGGAAATGTCTTCCATCCAGGCTTGCTCCATATCTGCTCTGTTGTCTTTCCCAGCTGCCATTGTAAATGAGGCATCCTATTTTATGTGTTCATTTCATACACTAATCATCTTTACCTATATTATCCATTTGTATGTTTCAGTTTCATATATTCCTGCCATTTTTCCCTGAAATTATTTCTGCTTTATTTCCTAAACGCACTGCGATATATATGCTTGCTATATGTTCCTTTTTATTTGTGTCCTGTCTCTTTGCAGGCAGCCTACCTCCGCTGGCCTCCCGATGCGCCGCCGCAGGCAGCGTGCCAGGTACGCCCGGCCGGCGTGCCGGGGAAAGGGGGCTGCTCTCTGCCCCCCCCTGCTGCTCAGCTCCTCATTCACCAAGTTCAGCTCCTTGCTGAAGAGGCCGTACACATCCTCAGTCTTCCTGTCAATAGTACGCTTGATGGCCTGGGTGGAGAAGGTTCTGGATCTGGTTAAACTGGTTCTGGTTAAGGTTCTGGTTATATTGGACAGTCAGGCAGTGCATGTCCCTAAAACGGGATGTACTATAAATGATACCCAGACTAAGAAATGGACTGATGAATCACAGGATAAGTTGAGATGCTTCAGGATCTACTACAACCCTATAAAAAGCATTAGCAACCACGAACACTAAAACCCTTAAAAAATGTAAGCGACCAGCAGAGCCCTTAATTAATTCAAGCGACTGCCCAAACTTTTAAAGAAATGCAAGCGACCACCAGAACTTCTACAGAATGTTAGCGACCACCAGAACCCCTAAAGAATGTAGGAGACCACCAGAACCCCTAAAGAATGTAAGAGACCACCAGAACCCCTAAAGAATGTAGGAGACCACCAGAACCCCTAAAGAATGTAGGAGACCACCAGAACCCCTAAAGAAGTTGAGCAACCACCTGAACCCTTAATGTAAGTGAATGACAAAGGACACCTTAATAAATGCCAGTGGCCACCCTAACCCTAACCCTTATGTTAGCGAGTACAGACTGTGCAGGTGGTGTGCCATGTCATATATTGGGACAGACCTCTCGGTCAGCCAGGTCCTGGAACACGTCAAGCAGCCAGACCCCTTCCTCTACTGATCTGACCATCTCGAAAGCCGTGTTGATCAGGTCCTGCATCATCACCTCGAGGTCCTTCACTGCTGCCCGGAAGCTGCGTAAGGAAGGCGAGTGGCAGGTGCATGAGGGGCGCGTGGCAGGCATGCAGAGGGTACGGCAGCATGCTGTTAGGGAGCATGTGCAGCAGGAGAGCTACAGCAAGCACACATGGCAGTGGGAATGGGGGCAGGCACAGTGTTCTCCTTAGACACACACACACACTCACACACTCATGTATATGCCTATCCATTAATTTCTATGGGAAAAACCCTAATCCCGACCACAACACCCATAACCCCCACCCAACCCTAACATTAAACATAAGTAACCAACCAAAAAACACGGCTTTTGGCATTTCACTTTTATAACAAAAAATGACCTCACTAGTCTTGTTTTTTGAGGATTTGCTATACTTGTGACATCCTTTGATCCTCACAAGTATAGTACAATTTCTTCACACACACACATACACACATACAGAACTAACAAATGTAGGGTGTCGATCTGTGCGTTTCCCTTTGTCAGCTCCACCACACATACACAGACAAAAGCTCAGCTGTCTCAGCACACAGCCCCCCATGACTCCAATCCATCATGGAGATCAGAAAGGCACTGCCAACCCTCTTCTCTGGTCCTCCCCCCTCCGGGCCACTGAGAGGTGGGCAGCATCTGTCCAGCAGAGAACCCAACCACATCGGCTGTCCTGCACCCCATGGATCTTCATTACTTAAGTTAAATGAGTTAAATCGCCTGTTTCGGAAGCTGTCGATCACTGACCCAGAGGCTGTGGTGAGCCAGGAGACCCAAAGGTCCTGGGCAGAGAGAACCCCCATGCTCACAAAGCACAGCTGCAGTGCGGTGGGTTGGTAACGCCATAATGTGTGCATTGTAAAATTACTTAAAAGTTTATGTGGCTTTGCTAATGTGTCCCCTATAAAGTGCACTGATTCCTCTGCCCAGCATTTGAGGTCATTACTGGCACCCTGGTGCTTGTGGGGAGTGCACAAACCGGTTGTGCTCATCGTGCCAGGATGTGCTCTTGACGTCCAGGATGGCCTTGCCCGCACCGCAAAGGGCCTGCAAGCTCCTGGCAAAGGCTGCCTCGATCTCCAGCAGTCTGCTCGTCAGCTCGAATCCCTGGCGGCCCGCGAAGCAGGGCACAGGGAGCTGGTCACCCTCCTGGCGCCGGGCGAATTGCTGCTGGCAGCTGCACACCTATTGGAGTGGCAAGGGTGTGGCCAGGATGCCAGGGAGAGCGAGAGGGGAGAGCGCGTGCCAAATGAGAGCGTGGCAGCTATTAAAAAAGGCACTGAGACAATGAACAAAGGGATTCTATTGTGTTTCCTAACCACCATCAGCTGTGTGACGCAGTGGAGGGCTATGGAGTATTCCTGCTACGTATTATCGCAGAATGGCTCAGCTCTCAGAACACGGCCCAAGCTCTCGAAGACTGCTCACCTCCAGCAGGACCTTGCAGCGCTGCACAAAGGCGTCGACCTGGGCGAAGATGCTGGCCTGGTCTAAGACCCAGCCCTTACAGGAGTACCTGCCCACGAAGCAGTGAGAGGAGATGCCTTATAAACAAAGCGTCATCGTAATGACACGACTGGCAGAACTGTGAGCTGCCCCATCGGTGGGCATGGGGAGGACACAAATAACATACATTAACATGTGAAACAGGAAATCAGAGCAACAAAAGCAGGAGCTGCAGCAAGCAGCCCAGACACCAGTGAAAGTGCTGACTGGACTCTGTGGGACTGGTACACCTGTGCCAGCTGGGGCCACAGCGGCAAGCCCAGCGGATCCTTTTGCATTTCACATAAAGCGCCATTCATCAGCCTGGCGGTCAGGACAGGAGGAGAGACTCGACGTTCTTTTAGGGCTTTGATGGCGAAATCCGAAGCTATTAATTTTGTAATTAAACAACAGCTGGCTCGACGCATGGAGAAAGAGATAAAGTGTGTGTCTGAGAAGGGCGGGGGCGACGGGGGCAGAGGGCGAGGGGAGGGGCGAGATTGATGGGGAGCGAGAAAGGGCCGCGGTGAGATGAATTGGAGGGGGAGCGAAAGACAAGAGAGGGAGGCAACCAGGAGGACAGGCAGGAGAGGACTGTGGGGGTCGATATGCCCCGCCCCCTTTTAATCAGACAGCTGCGTCTGCACGTCTCACATGCATCTGCTGTGTCTGCGCATCTCAGGTTTGTGTCTGCTGTGTCTGCGCATCTCAGGTTTGTGTGCGCTGTGTCTGCGCATCTCAGATTTGTGTCCGCTATGCGCACTGATCTCAGGTGTATGTTCCCTGTGTCTGCACATCTGCTTTGGTTGCACGTTTCAGGTGTGTCTGCTTGTCTCAGGGATGTCTGCTGTGTCTGCTGGTCTCAGGTGTCTCTGCTGTGTCTGCGCATCTCAGGTGTGACTGCTAGCTGCAGGAGCCCTGTCAGCTGACCTCAGCACATGCAGAAAGCATACAGGGCACCCCTGTAACTCTTGGAGAAAAACAACATCCATCTCCTCTGATTTCATACATTTGAATAATAAGTGTTATTATGCATTTCTGTTAGAATATGTCTGCTTCCTCAGGCCACCCAGGGCACCCCCGCCATGGGCCCTGTGCCGCCATGAACAGGCTCCGGGCCTCTGTGACCCTGTACTGGATAAGTGGTTGAAAAATGGAGGGATGAATGGATGCTTCATAATCATAAGCAGAGGGAAAATACCGCAGACTTCCACTGTTACTGTTTCTGCTCATCCTGATACAGCCTTTATAACACATTTTTTTTTCCTGTGAAAGAGAAGCTTGGTGAAATATTTAAACACAAATCTAAATGAAACTATGTCGGCATGCTATTGCGTAGCCAGATGCTCAGATCTCAAACTCTGTGATCAATAATACTGTCAGCACTGTCTGTTACACCCCAAGATGTGTGTGGCTCATTGTGCACATTGTGTTGTCGTGTGTGGAGTGTGACTACGGGCAGCACAGGGTTTTTGTGTGCATTGTGTGAGTCGTGCAGTTTCGCCTTTGTGCTGGGTACATGCGTTTGTGATTGTTTCAGGTTAGGGTTATCTGCTGTGGCCGTGTGTGTGGCACTCAAAGTAGGGACAGTGGAGCAAACTTTCCTCCACCCCGCCTTTCAATGAATTTAGTGTCCCTTCATTGGGTCAGTTGGATCAATTTGTGCTAATAAACGGAGGTGACCCACAGCATGTGTGATGAGCAGCTGGAGTGCACTGCCATTCTGACATAAGGCACGAGGCATGAGGACTTTAACATGATTTATACAGATGGAGGAAAGGGAAGATGAAGGCTTCAGACTCACATAATACAAAACGATTTACTGTAAGGAGGGCTCATTTAGAGATGGTGAGGTCACTGTACAGTAATATAAAGCAAGGAGGTCTCACTTAGAGATGGTGAGGGCACTGTACAGCGATATACAGTAAGGAGGTCTCACGTAGAGACGGTGAGGGCACTGTACAGCAATATACAGCAAGGACGTCTCATTTAGAGATGGTGAGGTCACTGTACAGTAATATACAGTAAGGAGGTCTCATTTACACTGTACAGCGATATACAGTAAGGAGGGGTCATTTAGAGATGGTGAGGTTACTGCACAGTAATATACAGTAAGGAAGTCTCATTTACACTGTACAGCGATATACAGTAAGGAGGGGTCATTTAGAGATGGTGAGGGCACTGTACAGTAATATACAGTAAAGAAGCCTTATTTACACTGTACAGTGATATACAGTAAGGGCCTCATTTATAGAAGGTGAGGTCAGTGTACAGTAATATACAGTAAGGAGGTCTCATTTAGAGATGGTGAGGGCACTCTACAGTAATATACAGTAAGATCTCATTTAGATATGGCAAGGTCACTGTACAGCATTATACAGTAAGAACAGCTCATTTAGAGCTGTGAGGCCACTGTACAATAATATACAGTAAGGAGGTCTAATTTACACTGTACAGTAATATACAGCAAGGTCTCATTTAGCGATGGTGAAATCACTGTACAGCATTATACAGCAAGAAGGGCTCATTTAGAGGTGTGAGGGCACTATACAGTAATATACAGTAAGAAGGTCTAATTTACACTGTACAGTAATATACAGTAAGGTCTCATTTAGAGATGGTGAGGTCACTGTACAGCATTATACAGTAAGAACAGCTCATTTAGAGCTGTGAGGCCACTGTACAGTACTATACGATAAACAGATTGCATTCAGAGCTCTCCTGCCTCCTGGCAAAAGAAGCTTACTTGTGGTGGATTTTGGAATGACAGAGGTAGAGGTCTTTCCAGGCCAAGCAGCACTGGATGCTGTCGTTGAGGATCTGCTTGCTGGATAGCACATAGCCCCCGAAGATGTGGTCCAGAGAGATCTGCTGGCAGCACAGACGAATGATCTCATTGCTCACCTGAGGAGGCGGTAGGAAACACAGCCCAGCATCAGGCACATCGTTCTGCCATGGACGAGGGTCCAGGAAAATAATGCATCTCAATAATGCAAACATAGGACAACAGGGGACACATATATAAATATATTGTTAATTCCAAAGCCAAACAGATTCTACTTGCAATTAGGAAAAATGGGGGTAACAGAATTAATATAAAAATTATGAAAATCCTTGATTTCAGCAGGAGGCACACGACAACATGAAAGAGCACAGGAGCGAACCATTTTATAGAAGTACAAGACAAGGATATTCCTGAAGCTCTCGAGGGACTTTGGGCCTCTTTATAATCCGCCACTTTCCCACGCATCAACTTTTTCGTCATGCCTTATAAATGGGATTCAATCAACCTTTTTTTTTTGCGGAGACGGAGGAGGTAAGAAAAGCCATACCCCGGTCTAAGAGACATAACAGATGGCGTTAAACGCCTGAGACAAGGCGGAAAGAGATGGGGCGGTGGAGCGGGAGCGCCGCAGCACGAGTGATCTGATGGCGATAATATCGGTAATAACGATTATTACGTCTATTGCCACGGCTGTTATTTCAGCATTTTTGCTTTGAATTAGGCCAGAACACCAGAGAGCAACTGGGTGCCCTAAAGCGTCGCGTGATTAAAAAAACGATATTAAAGCAGACGTCGGGTTCTCCAGCATAAAAAAAAAACGAGCCAAAACAAATAAAGCGAGGGAGCCCCGGGGGGGGGGGCAGGAGAGAGTGGCACTCAGCCGCCGCCGCTCGGGCCGCCTTTGATTGGAAATTATCGGCAAATCTTGCGGCGGAAACCAAATTATGAAAGGCTGTTCTGCTTGAACTCCTGGAGCCCCGAATGAAAAGATGCTGAGGCTTAATGCTACAGGATGGATGCCGAAAGCCTCCCGAGTAGAGAAGCCAAAGGGAAATATTCTCCCCCGTTAGCCATGCATCAAACTTTGCAACTTAAAATGCTGTTATACAAGGGACTTCCAATAAAGAAAGAACAGGAATCCAGGTCACTGGAGATCTGGTGCATGTTTTACAGCCAGTTAGGCACCGCATTGCTTAGTACTTTTCAAGTACATGGCGCTTTAAAATCAGCCGGACATTCGAAACAAAAAACTTTGCATGCTCCTCAAAGCTGACTCCAGTTAAGGAGGGAAGTGGGACACCCTGATGATGAGCAGCTCCCCCAGCCAATGAGAGTGGGCCACTCTACTCCTAATACGTCGCGTGTCACAGGGGGGGACTTTGTGCGAGAGACCCTCAGCTGTCTCTGAAAACCCAGTAGACAACGTAAAACATCAAATGTAAACACTAAATACCCATTTTGAGCATTTTCAGATTCAGAATACCGGGGTGGTAAAAACCTCCACATATGCGCAAAATATTTTTACAGTAATGCCTCTTGTATCTGTACAGTCTTACTGAGATCTTTGATGGAGAACACACGCTGCTTTTATGGAACCATCATTAGTGCCTCCAGGCTCACCAGCTCACTCACAAGTGTTTCTGCTGTATGTGTGAGTGTCTGCTGGACATAACAACGGCCCGAAGTGCCAGGAAAACAACAAACATGAAAAACAAAGGAGGCCAGTGGCGTTCACAGTGCCAGGAGGTCAGGCTGTAATGAGCAGAGGTTAAATGCTCTCAGTGACCGTGGCCGCACGAGGACGTCGGATGGAGGAAGGCAGCAAGGCCGCGGGGGAGGGGGCAGGGGCGTGGAAAGGGAGAGGGGCCTCGGCCCTTTGTGTCCCGCGGGATTGACCTTGCGGAAAAGAGTGGTGATCCTCTCGCTTGTGTTGTAGTGTGGCGAGTTCACCCAGATGATGCGGATCAGCTGAATCAAGTGGGTCAGTTTGGGTGGCACCTCGCAGGGCTTTAGCTGGGACAGCTCCTCACAGGGCCCGCGGAGCAGCCACAGGAAGGACAGGTTGGACTGGGCCTGCTGGGAGCCATCCTGAGCACGCACACACACACGCACGCACACGCACGCACACACACAGAGAAAGAGCACTCAGTTAGACTCACACAAACAAAAGCACACGGAGAAGCTGCACTCAGACACGCAGAGGCATACTCATAAACAAGACACTCAAATCTGGATGCTTAGTTAGACACACAGCAGGACAGGGTTATTTATACAGAAATATAGCAATATTTTCCCAGAAGCATGCACAGAGTAGGAGAGCATCATGCCTATAAAAATAAAAAAACTTCATGCCCAGAAAGACACCTATACCCTGCATACACACATATATGGAATGCAGACAGAAACGGGGCTGACAGACATGGCACGGAACATACACCGCTGCATTGATGGACATAAACATGCGCATCTATGTCATTTTACAGAAGCCGGAGCACATGACGACATGAAATCGCTCAGGAATCGAGCAAAACTGACACTGGATATTAATAAACAGGAGCCTGGTCACGGCGTTAAATAACCAGCACCAACGCGGTGAGCACGGCGGCAGGACAGCGACACGGCGGCAGGACAGCGACACGGCGGCAGGACAGCGACACCGCGGCGCCTAAATGAATGGAGACTGCCAGCTCAGCCGCAGTGCCAGCTTCACGTCGTCAGGCGAGATAAGGAAGCGCAGACGTCCGGCTCCCAACACATGCATCAGCAGAGGAAAGCATCCCCACCGCGATCGGCCCTGATCCTACAATAAAGGCACGTGCTAAGCAGATCTGTATCCCACTGAACGGGACAGGCGCTACGTTAAAGACCCGCCAGCCCTGAACGCAGGCCTCCTGGCCCGGATGAGATCACCCCGGGGCTCCTGAAGGCCATCAGTCCCACGGTCTGTCTGAAACACATGCTTGCTTTTTCATTAAAGTTTGCAAAATGTTTATAAATCATGTTATATTACTTCAGTGTTTTTCCAGAAAAGCCCTGTAGCCCAAAGAGGTCCATACCAGCCTTTACTATGAATCAATTGCTCATGAATTATAATCAGCTGTCCCACAGCAATAGATTGATATTGTTCAGCAGAAAGACGGGGGGTTTCACTCAGCCAGGGTGTCTCAGCCAGCTACTGTATGAAGTGGCTTTGTTGTCCTGTCACAGGCATGTGAGTTGCTTCTCTAATTAGCACTTAGCTCCCTGGCATGGCGGCAAAGCAATTTTCGGGTCAAATGTCACCTGGGTCCTGACAAGCAGCCTTCTAGCAAAAACACCATGAAAGCAGGTTTTTTTTTCTCCTTTCAAGTGACGGGTGGTAAAATGGTCAGCTGCCAAGTAAAGGTTTCCCTTGGCCTGCCTGCTCCCACAGCCCCTAAATCCCCTCCCCCCCCCCCCAGCAGCTCAGGCACCCACCTCAATTTGCTTGGCGAGCTTGACAAAGGGAGGCACGTAGGAGGACTTGGAGAGCTGCAGTGTGGTCTGCACGTGGCGCACGCCACTCTGCTGCAGCTGCTGACTGATGCCCAACAGGTCGGCACAGCGGCTCTTCCAGAAGGCGATCTCCTCCAGGGGGCCCGAGCTGTCTCCCACCTCCGCCACCTCCTGGGCACTCAGCGCCTCCTTTATCTGCCGCGTCCAGTGAATCATCACCACTGGGGCGGGGGGGGGGGGGGGGGGGGCACCGGGGGGCGTGGCGAACACAGGC
>JAODKM010000002.1:17132172-17142802 GCA_026780845.1 Petrocephalus sullivani | reverse complement strand
ATGTTCCTCAAAGAAAGATAGAAAGAGATTTGGTTATTTCACCTTCAACAGTGCATAACATAATTAAAAGATTCAAGTAATCTGGAGGAATTTCAGTGTGTAAAGGACAAGGGCGCAAGCCTAAGCTGAGCAACCGTGATCTCCAATCCCTCAGGCAGCACTGCATCAACAATCGTCATTCATCTATGAGTGATATCACCACATGGGCTCAGTACTACTTTGGCAAACCTTTGTCAAGTACCACAATATGTAGTTACATCCGCAAATGCCAGTTAAAACTGTACTGTGCCAAAAGGAAGCCCTATGTTAACAGTGTCCAGAAACGCTGTTGACTTCTCTGGGCTCGGAGGCATCTGGGATGGACCATCACACTGTGGAAACGTGTACTGTGGTCAGATGAATCAGTATTTCAGGTATTTTTTGGGAGAAATGGATGCCGTGTGCTCCGGGCCAAAAAAGAAAAGGATCATTCAGACTGTTACCAGCAACAAGTCCAAAAGCCAGGGTCTGTCAAGGTATGGAGTCGTGTCAGTGCCCTTGGCAAAAGTAACTTGCACTTCTGTGATGGCACCATTAATACTGAAAAGTACATAGAGATTTTGGAGCACGATATGCTGCCTTCAAGAAGACATCTTTTCCAGGGACGCCCATGCATGTTTCAACAACGTGTGGCGTATTTTGAAGCGCAAAATGCGACAACGAAGACCCCGTACCGTTACCCACCTTAAGACTTGTTTGCAGGAAGAATGGGACAAAATTACACCTGAAACACTTCATCACTTGGTGTCTTCAGTCCCTAAACATCTTTTCAGTGTTGTGAAAAGGACTGGCAACATTACAAAGTGGTAAATGCTTTACTGTCCCAACTTCTTTTGAAATGTGTTGCAAGAACCAAAATTGGAATACGTGTTTATTTCGTAAAAAACAATAAAATTTACAAGGAACACATTAAATAATGTGCTGTTGTGTGTTTTCCATACTGTCCCAACTTTTTATGATTTGGGGTTGTAATATTGGTTTTAGAAAATATGAATAATACATCAGTGGAGCATTGACTGGTTTTAGTAGTGACTAAGATCGCAGATATATTGTTGTTGCTATAAGCAAATCCTAAGAGGACCATCAAAAGTTAAAGGAGCATCTGCTAGAACTCAGACAATGTTTTCCTTGGTGATTATTGACCAGTCCGGTTCAAAATGAACTTTTCTTAAAAGTCACGCATAACTGGGCGGTGGCCCTCAACCAGGTAGGGGGAGATAAAGGAGACTGCAAACACTGACACTCTCAAGATGTAAGGCTAGCTACTGTTATCTGACCATTTTCGGTAAAAGCTCACAAATCAAGAAAAACTTTACCAGGCTGTCATCTCCATTGCCATTCTCGCCAGACTTCCACTGTGAGCTTGCTTCTGCATCCTCCTCTGCCCCAGGAAGACGACAGGCGGTGACACCATCGACACCAGCCTCTCCTTAACCCGACAGAGACCACGAGGAACATATCTACTTTCTGTCCATTGGTTATTTGCATCCCCTGACCTTTATTCATCTCCCCACTTTCCAAGAACAACAAGCAAATGAAAACTTGGAAAAAAACACCAGTATTAGTGTGTTAATTTCCTGTTTTTACAAGGACAAACGTATTCATTATTTACAACCATTCATGCCTGTCATTTAGAAGCAAGTAGTCTAGAGCAATTATTAGGCCAGCCACTGGAAAGCGTCCTTGTTAATGCCAAAGGCGAGGACTTCAGAGATACTTATCCAATCAGCAACTGATTAACCCCTGGAACAATAGGCGGCTCAAGGATCCATCCAATCAGTGATCCCAATTCAGAAATTAAGATCAGAGATGGATGGAAGGCCAGAGTGCTGCAGATTTCCAGAGGACTCTTCTGCTGATGTACCGGCACTCGGAAAAGGGAGCAGGGGATAAGTGTGCCGCGCGTGCAGGGCGGCTACGCCCCCTCATCACCTTCAGTCTGTGGCCGCGTCCCCTCTGCTCGGGGACTGGCATCATCCACCGGAGTGTCGCTGCATCTCTCCCGGGGGGAGGAACTTTTTGATGAGCCAGAAAGCACTGCTGGGGAATGTGTGGCGCGTGCCATCTCAGCGTCCGCCATGACCGTGCCGCTCCCCTCTCACACCGGCTGGACAATAAGAGGAGGAGTCAGACACTGTGGCCAAACATTCCGCAGGCATATCCAGAGGAGACCTCTGACCCACACACTGCTGACATTTACAAGGTGCAACCAACAAACAAGTCGGGTTCCAAATGCCTGCCCCTTTCAGTGCATGACACTAGTGTTCCATTTTACAACAAATGCTAGCTACCTGACATGCCAGCTTTATGACAGTCACCCTGAGCAAATGCTTCACGTTTACACAATGTGAGACTAGCTAATGTTACTTCATACTTAGGTGCAGCTTTGGATTAGTTATGATCTAGGAAGAATATACGCTATATGGACAAAAGTATTTGGACACCTGGGTATTACTCCTACAGAAAATTTACTACATCCCATTCTAAATCCATAGGCATCAATATGGATTTGGTTCCCCCTTTGCAGCTATAACAGCTGACACTCTTCTGAGTGAAGTCTGCCTGTGTGTGTCTGCCCATTCATCCAGAGCATATGCGAGGTCAGGCACTGATGATGGACGTGAAGGCCTGGCTCACAATCTCCATTTTAGTTCATCCCAAAGTCGTTTGATGGGGTTGAGGTCAGGGTTCTATGCAAGCCGGTCAAGTTCTTTTACACCAAACAGACTCAGTCATGGACTTTGCTTTGTGCACTGGGGTACAGTCATGCTGGACCAGAAAAGGTCTTCCACAAAGATGGAAGCATAGAATTGTCCAGAATGTCTTATAGTAAGCAAAAAAAAGTATAAGCAAAGCAAAATGTATTATATTTCGGATTCTTCAAAGAAGCCACACTTTGATGACAGCTTTGAACACTCTTGGCTTTCTCTCAACCAGATTGGTGAGGTAGTAACCTGGAGTGATTTTTCATATGTTCTTAATGAGTTCTCATATATGTTGAGCACTTGTTGGCTGCTTTTCTCAAACTCTGCAATCAAACTCATCTGAAACCATCTCAACTGGGTTTATGTTGGGTGATTATGGAGGCCAGGTCATCCTTCACTCTCTTTTTTGGTTAAATAGCCCTTACATATCCTGGAGGTGTGTTTTTGGGTCATTGACTTGCTGAAAAACAAATGATGGTCCCACTAATTGCAAACCAGATGTGATGGCATGTTGCTGCAGAATGCTGTGGTAGTGATGCTGGTTAAGTGTGCCTTTAATTTTGAATAAATCGCCAAATGTCACCAGCAAAGCGCCCCTCCATCACACCTCCTCCTCCATACCTCATGGTGGGAACCACACATGTAAATACCATGCGTTCCCCTTTTAGTGTCTCACAAAGACACTCAAATTTGGGCTCATCATGCCAAAGTACAGATTTACACTGGTATAATGTCCATTCCATGTGACTCTTGGCTCAAGCAATTTTTTTCTTATTATTGGCCTGCCTCAGTAGAGCTTTCTTTGGAGCATTTGACTGTGAAGGTCTGCTACATGCAGGCTCCTCCGAACGGTTGATGCTGAGACGTGTCTGATACTTGAACTCTGTGAAGCTTTCATGTAGGCTCTAATCGGAGGTGCTGTTACCTGCCGATTTCTGAGGCTGGTAACTGTAGTGAACTTATCCACTGCAGCAGATGTTAGTCTTTGGTTGCGCCCAAGTTCAGGGGCTGCATCTTTCGTAGGACGTGGACAATGTTGTAGGTCCTCATGAGTGCCAGTTTCATCATAGTGTTTCATGACTGCATTTGAAGGTATAGTTACACTTTACTTAAGCGTGCTCCATGACAGCTACATGACACCAACATTAGCCCTTCGTGACAGCCAACATAACTTGTCATAAGCATTTTATAAAGGTTTGTTCCAGCTGTTCTGCAGCAATGGAGCTTGATCAAGTCTTGAAAGATGATGCTACTAATTCCTACAGGTATTCCAACCCCCTCTGTCTGCATAAACGCAGCGTTGGAACACACTGTCGTACCATACCCTCGTGAGCATCACACTGTCGTACCATACCCTCGTGAGCATCTGTTGAACAGTATTGTACTGCAGAAAGTAGTTTGTTGCTACAAAAATGGTGAAAAAGGG
Source organism: Petrocephalus sullivani (assembly GCA_026780845.1). NCBI lineage: Eukaryota > Metazoa > Chordata > Actinopteri > Osteoglossiformes > Mormyridae > Petrocephalus > Petrocephalus sullivani. The sequence continues at coordinate 17,138,632 of JAODKM010000002.1, read as the reverse complement.
CAATTAACAATGGAAGAGAGACAGACCATCATAACACTTAAAAATGTAGGTCTTTCCTACAGAGAAATTGCAAAGAAAGTCAAGGTGTCAGTAAGTACAGTTTCCGTCACCATCAAAAGGCACTCAGAAACTGGGGCAAACTCTGACAGGAAGGGGTCTGGCAGACCCAAAGCCACGACTGAAGGACAACAGAGGACAAGTTTCTGAGAGTTAACAGCTTGTGTGATAGGTGGCTCACAGGACAACAGCTTCATGCAGAGCTTAATAGTGGTCATAGTAAGCAAGTCTCAGTTTCAACTGTGAAGAGAAGACTTCGAGCTGCAGGTTTGACAGGACGAGTTGCAGCAAGAAAGCCATTGCTAAGACGTCAGAATAAGACAAAGCTGGATACAGGGTCGGTGACTTGTACAGAGTGAGAGGCACCCTGAACCAAAATGGCTACCACAGCATTCTGCAGCGCCATGCAGTACCCTCTGGTATGCACCCAGCTGGATACAGGGTCGGTGACTTGTAAAGAGTGAGAGGCACCCTGAACCTAAATGGCTACCACAGCATTCTGCAGCACCATGCAGTACCCTCTGGTATGCGTCAGGGGTTCATCCTACAGCAAGATAATGACCCAAAACATAAGTCCAAGCTATGCCAGAAGTACCTCAGGAAAAAAGAACAAGATGGTAAAATTGGGGTGTTATAAATCTGTTGACTGGTAGTGTATATATAAGGTATTTATGTTCACTAAGCACTGAGCGTAACATTACACTAATACTGGGTAGGGCATTGCTTTGCACTCAAAACAGCCTCAATTCTTTGTGGCATATTTGAAACATTATTCTGAGTTTTTGATCCAATCTGGCATGATTGCATCCTGCATTTTGTGGAGATTGGCCATGCTGCGGTTTCCCTTTCTACCGCATCCCAACGGCATTCTATTAGATTCAGATCCGGTGATTGGGAAGACAACTGACGTGCACTGTTTGACAGTTCTGTCTGCAACCTATTTGCGATGACTTTTGCTTTGTGATATGGTGAATTATCATGTGCTTTCCCACCAAACTTCAGAAACCTGGTTCTGAGTTCCTGGGCTGTCTCGCCTAGGAATTTTGGCCATTTTTGCATATCACTTTCCCACTGCACAACAGATTATGTTACCTTTATCATAAATAACCATAGGAGGCAAAAAAGGTTCATCGTTAAACTTGACACGAAATTTCATAAGCAAGGAAACTTCACCGCCATACCAAAACAATGGAAGATGAACACATTGTTTTGTTAATGTCATTACTTAAATCTGGTCAACAGATCAATATTATGTTTTCCCGCAGAAAAGAATTATGAAACATTATTCCAGTAATCAGTACTGGCAAGTGTCACCACCAGCACGTCTGTCCCCTGCGCTTGGTATGGGCAATATTAAATAAAAATATATTGGTATTGGTCAATATTTCTATATATATTTATAAATATATAAATTTATAAATATTTTCTATATCAATGTAAGAACAATAGGAAAGTCATAGCACTTCGAATCACAAAGATCAAATTTTCCAAGGCAGAAATATGGCGCAAGCAATGAAGGTATTCATTAATGCATTTGATGCAATTCAAATGCAGAAATAATTCCTTCTGCTCAATTTTCCTCCTGCTCTTGCTTCATTACTTCTATCTCTTTCCCCTGCACTTCTGCATAACTCCCAATTTGGAACTGCTGCTTGTGTTCAACCTACAAGCAAAATGTATCACTTCCTGGTGAAACAAAAAAGTACCAACCCTAGTGTACACAATGATGGCACTTTTGCACTGCCACAAAGAACCAAGCTACACCCAAGATGGATCCCAAACAGGAGTTTTCCATATTAAAGAATGCCAGCCATAACCGATAACAGACCCAGCCGGTTGCATCACCACCACCTGATTGGTTAATTAAAATGCACAGAGATACCAGTGTTCTGCGCATGGATTATCTGAAGGAAAAAGCATATTGTCTATATATTATTCATTATTACTAGTATCGCGCATCACGTCATATTGATGCATTCAAGATAACGCTGAACTTAAAAACTTAAAGTAATGTACTAACAGCAGCACGAAATGGGTTCAAATTTAAAATGGATACAAATTTGCACAAGTAAATGCTAATTCCACAAGCATTTGATGCTTGCATAACATGGCGATTCTCACAGACGTGCTAATGGAAATTAGCACACATAATAATAGTAAATCATTATGTACACTGTGTGGACAGTATATATGAATCTCTTCGGTTTGGTGTCACTGTTGTTCTCCAAACAGAGCAACGCTTTTACTGAGTTGACCCTTCTGCAGTGGAAAAATGAAGCGAGCTGGAACCTAGTCTCTCTTTGCAGTCCAGCTTGGGTATGGGTTTGTTCCTGTATGCCAGTGGAAAAGTGCCGTTACAAAAGATTCGGGAGCTATTTCTGAAGAAGTACAGTCCGGCCAAGTTCCTGGAGTAGGAATGAGAGGGAAGTTGATGGCACTTTGAAAAAGTTCCAGGTTCTGAAAAATGTTCCTGCAGTGGGACCCAAATTGGCTGTGGAATTCAAATGATGATCAATTGGTATTAACAGGCCATAAGTCTGCAAAGAAAACCTGCCACACATCACCAGCAGCAGCCCAGACTGTTGACACAAAACAGTTTGGGTCCATGGATTCATACTCTTGATGCAAAATTTTAACCCTACCATCTGAGTGCCTCAGCAAACAAGAAGATTCAGATCAGACTAAGTTTTTTATCAGTCAAGTTTAGGTGAGCCTGTGCCCGCTGCAGCCTCAGCTTTCTGTTTGGGCTGACAGGAGCTGTTGTAGCCCCCCAGGTTTGATGTGTTGTACATTCTGAGATGCTTTTCTGCTCAGCACAGTTGTCTAGAGTGGACACCTGAGTTACTTCTGCCTTTCTGTCAGCTCAAACCAGTCTGACCATTCTCCTATAACTTCTCTCATGAACAAGGCGCTTCTGTACACAGAACTGCCACTCACTGGATATTTTGTTTTTCACACAATTCTGAGTAAACTCTACGGACAATTGTTTGTAAAAATCCAAGGAGATCAGTAGTCACGGCATTTTCAAGCAGCATTTTATACTATTGGTTAGTTTTTGAAAATTATACAGAAAATTGCACGATTTTATACAAAATACTTATTGTAACTAGCGATGTACGTCACTCGTCTTCTAGTAACTTACATGTTACGACATATCGTATGTATTGTGACAGGATTAACATAGCAATATAAATATATACAGAATTCCGACTGCATTTCCGGTTAGTATTACAAACAGCGTTTTCATTCATTAAACAGGTACTCAGAAAACACAAAATGAGACATTCACCACCAACCTTTTTGTTCGAAATCAAAGGTTATTCGTTCAGTATTTCACTAAGAATCAACCAGAGGAAATACCCGGTAAAGATCGAAGCTTTTGGACGCCCGAGCGGAGTCCTCGCGCTTGTTGATGGTTTAAATGCGTCACCATAGAAACCAGATGGCGAAACTAGGCATTGGCTGCTCGTTCCAGATCGGGAACGATCGGTGATCACGTGGTAAGAAGGACTTCCCCTGCCAAACGAGTTTCTAAGAGCTCGTGCTGGGTCTTAGAGTAGTTTGAGGGGTTGCTTTGTACAATTTATATGTACATTTAAAAAAATATATACGTTAATGCAGAACGTGTATTTATGTAACGAAACGAATTCAGGAGAGCGCGAATGTACTGAATATTATATCATGTTTAAAAGGAATAGGCCAGACCTGGGCAAAGCAGGGCTGCATGGCTATTTAGTGCCTAATAGAGGGATAGCAAATCGTATCCAGTAAGGACCGCTGTGCACGTAAGCCGTTTTAGCTTTAATTCGTTTTTAGAGGATATCACAAATTCGGTTCCAACTAGTTAGAATGGTAATTCTTGATATCAGAAATTCCACTTTAACTAGTTAAAATGCCAATTCCTGATTCCTGATAATTCTGTTTCAGCTAGTGAGATTCAAAACAGTGGGAGTTGGAATTTTCACTAATTAAAATTCCAATTTCTGATATCAGGAATTCAATTTTAACTAGATAGAATTCCAATTAATGATATCAGGAATTCAGTTTTAACTAGTCAAAATGCCAATTGTTGATTTCAGGAATAAAATTTCAACTAGATGAATAATCAATTTATGATATCAGGAATTCAGCTGTAACGAGTTATGATTAAAATTTAATTATATCTAGTTACAATTAAATTCCTAAAATTCAATTCTTAAAATTCTATTCCTGATATCAACAACTGGCATTTGCCATATTCACACGAGGTTTCACTGCAACTTCCTAATTACATTACTAATAAATAGACTAGCTGACTGGCTGAAGAGTCCTCACGCTTTGGTTTGAACTGTGTATGCACTAGCCCTTTGCGGATAAGATTTTTTTTTATTAATAATACCAATATTAGTTAAGTTTTACATGAAACCCCACTGGTTCTACTGATTTCTGCAATATTTCCGAAAAAATGGAAAAGTAAAATCTATTATTATAATTTTCATGGGACATAAAAATAATCATTAAAAATTGCCCCTGCTGATATGGTGAATCTAAGATTTGGCCCTCTACAGAAACTAATTGCAAGCCTGGATTACATCTACATATTCAATTAATTGATCTGATTGGCGAAGGATAAACTGAAGTTAGCACTATGATTGCTGGTTGAATAATTTAACATTCTGAATATATATACTGCTCCAAAAAATTTAAAGGAACACTTTGAAACAACATAAGATTTCAATGGGAAAAAATCATGTTGGATATCTATACTGATATGGACTGGTTAATGTGTTAGGAACAAAAGGATGCCACATCATTTGATGGAAATGAAAATTATCAACCAACAGAGGGCTGAATTCAAAGACACAACGAAAATCAATGTGAAAAAATTATGTAGCAGGACTGTCCATTTTGCCGAAATTTCATTGGAGCAACTCAGAATCATGCTCAGTATTTTGTATGGCCCCCATGTCTTTGTATTTATGCCTGACAACATCGGGGCATGCTCCTAATGAGACGACGTATGGTGTCCTGGGGGGTCTCCTCCCAGATCTAGACCAAGACATCACTGAGCTCCTGGATAGTCTGAGGTGCAACCTGGCAGTGTTGGATGGGTCGAAACATAATGTCCCAGAGGTGTTCTATTGGATTTAGGTCAGGTGAGCGTAGGGGCCAGTCAATGGTATCAATTCCTTCATCCTCCAGGAACTGCCTACATACTCTTACCACATGAAGCCGAGCATTGTTGTGCACCAGGAAGAACCCGGTACCCACTGCACCAGCATAGGATCTGACAATGGGTCCAAGGGTTTCATCCCAATACCTAGTGGCACTTACGGTGTTGTTGTCTAGCCTGTAGAGGTCTGTACGTTCTTCCATGGATATGCCTCCCCAGACCATCACTGACCCACCACCTAACCGGTCATGCTGAACGATGTTACAGGCAGCATATGTTCTCCACGGCTTCTCCAGACCCTTTCACATCTGTCACATGTCCACAGGGTGAACCTGCTCTCATCTGCACGGGGTACCAGTGGTGGACCTGCCAATTCTGGTATTCTATGGCAAATGCCAATCGAGCTTCACGGTGCCAGGCAGTAAGCACAGGGCCCACTAGAGGACCTCGGGACCCAGGCCACCCTCATGAAGTCTGTTTCTGATTGTTTGGTGGGAGACATTCATACCAGTGGCCTGCTGGAGGCCATTTTCTAGGGCTCTGACAGTGCTCATCCTGTTCCTCCTTGCTCAAAGACATAGATACTGGTCCTGCTGATGGGTTAAGGACCTTCTTCGGCCCAGCTCTCCTAGAGTAACTGCCTGTCTCCTGGAATCTCCTCCATGTCTTTGAGACTGTTGGGGGACACAGCAAACCTACTGGCAATGGTACGTATTGATGTGCCATCCTGGAGGAGCTAGACTATGATTGTAGCCAAATGCAAAACTAGTGAAAAAACAGTCAGAAAATATAAGGAGGGAAAAATGTCAGTGGCCTCCACCTGTTAAGCCATTCCTGTCTTGGGGGTCATCTCATTGTTGCCCCTGTAATGCACCTGTTGTTAATTTCATTAACACCAAAGCAGCTGAAGCTGTCGCACCCCCCTCTGCTATGTATGGTTCAGCCTAATTTATGGAATGACATTTTGTTTTATATTGATGCATTCCAGGTCATCTCCAGTAAATGAATCTGCATGTTGGAATCCATAAACGCCATATTGCCAAAAGTATTTTTACTACCAAAAGTAGTTTTATGGCCGCTGAAGGTACGAGTCGGCCATAGCACCAAGGAGAACCAAGGGGGGTCAAATTCGCTCCCACACACCCGGGACTCCCCAGAGTACAGGGGAGACCCGCATTCCAAGTTTTAATGACTCTCAGATGCAGAGGACCAGGGAAGAAGGTCCTGATAATTTAAGGATCCAGCACGCTG
>JAODKM010000002.1:17106455-17118621 GCA_026780845.1 Petrocephalus sullivani | reverse complement strand
GTGTCACTGACCTACAGACCCACCAGAGTCCATCCACTCTCTCACTGTGTCACTGACCTACAGACCCACCAGAGAGTCCATCCACCCTCTCACTGTGTCACTGACCTACAGACCCACCAGAGTCCATCCACCCACTCACTGTGTCACTGACCTACAGACCCCCCAGAGTCCATCCACCCTCTCACTGTGTCACTGACCTACAGACCCAACAGAGAGTCCATCCACCCTCTCACTGTGTCACTGACCTACAGACCCACCAGAGCCTCCACTCTCTTGCTTGCTGAGTGACCTTGGACCAGGGACGCTCTACATGATCTGGGCTGCTTTACTCATGAAAGCGTTGGGAAGAGTCTCACCCTTCATGGTCCCAAACTTTCCTGAGGCTTGGAGCTCTGGCCAACAAATTTTGTTCTTGATCAGTTACACCTCTGTTAGCCCCGTAACGTGTCACATTAGGGGTGACCCGCCCCCCCAGCTCCTCACAATTCAGCCAACCAGCAAGTTACAGGCGTCTCACAGTGGCTCATAAAGGCCATCTTCACAAGGCGAGCCTTTCCCTGTAATCATCTCCTTACCAGCTGCATTCTTCCTAAACGCTCCTAACCCACAGAAGAATCACTACAGACGCAGGAGCATTGCAAGTTACCACTGGAAAGGCACAAACTGCAGGGCACAATCAGAGCAGGAGCGTGGAGAGGAAGCGCGGCCCTGGTGCCGATTCGCATCAGCGACGGATGATTACTCAAGGTAATCAGCCAATGAACCAATCAGTCCCCCCAGAAAGCTTTCACGGACTCGAAACTCTGCGTTTCTGAAAGCACTAAATAGCTGTGACCCATTAAAAGCATTTCGACGCTTCTCGGTCCCCATTACTTCACCACTTTGATGAATCATACTGCCAGGGCTCACACATACTGGAGGATCTCGCATCTCAATCTTCAGCTCAAAAAAAAAAAATATATATATATATATTATTGTACTACTTCTAAAGTGGGATTAAAAGCTTAACCTCAGAGATACGTTAAACGTTATAACACAAGAAGCCGATTAGAGCATTATATTCTTAAGGAGGTCTGAAATCCGACCTCCGTGAGATACCTTTAACAGAGGCGTCCTTCAGAATCAAACGGTACACCAGCCAGACATCACCAGCAGTGACCGCAGGTGTCCGGGCGTCCCGTATAGAGTTTGTGGTGTGGTTAAAAGCAAATGCTGCTCTGGCGGAGAGAAGCCGAAACCTCAGGGGCGAAGTCATAGCCCACGCTTCATATTGTGATTAGAGAGAGATTAATACGCCCGAAATACACGTGTGGTTTTCTGCCCGTCCTCTGTCACATTATCGTTTATGCTGATGCTGGCTCCCGTTTCAGGATCCTTTGTTTGTCTGAAGCCAAAACAAAGGACCAATTAATTAGCGAGCGTGGACAGGCGCTCCCCCGACGGCACTCCCTCCCCCCCCACGCTACACAACCCCCAACCCGTCCCGCCTGCCAGTCACTCGTGGCCACTTCCTCCCTGCCAACCCCCGGCTGCCGAACGGCACTTCAGGGGACGCTGAGGTGTTTTTAATTTGCCATGGAAGGCACCCCCCCCCCACCTGGGCACAGCGAGGAGCCAGGGGCCCTAGAGGCGACAGGTGCGATACAGACTCTGTCCCGGGAAACCTGGCGAGACTGTAAACTGGCAGCACATGCACCATTATTATTATCAGCGTTCTTTATTTTCTATTTAAAACAGTATTTCATTCATAATGCTGCACATTCATGAGTCTGGCAGCCATTTCCCCCAAAACGTGGAAAAATATCCAATTTCACGGGCGGAAAATAGCCTGCAGTCAGCAGCGGGGGGCCTTGCCCAAATCTGTAGGCTCTCAGCCCTATTCTGATTGGCTCTCGCAAATAAGCCTATTCCTGCCCTGGCTCAGTGGGCAGTAACTCCTGTGGAGACCATGGTCCTCAGGAACAAGTGCCCTTCGGGGGGCTCTGCTGGTGCTCCCTAGCCCTGTTTCAGCCACCAGGAGGACATGGTGACGGGGAAGACCTTCCTGTGCCCTGCAGCCGGGCCCCCCGGAGCGTCCCAGAATATATGTCGCTTCAGGAAGCCATCTTATCCAGAGCCCCCCTAAACAAGCAGCCGGTGATTTATGGAGACGTGCACGGGGCCTATCGGGGGAACGCTGCCGGGTCACATGACCTCCCTCACCTTTAAAGTGCAGGGCGTCTGCGAGAATTAAAGCTGCCTCTTTGGCCTGCAGGTCCCCGCTGAGAGGCGCGGCCTCACTGCCGCCCACCGCAGCCCTGGCCCAGGCGTGCAGCGCCTCGCGGTCCAGCCCCTCCCCTGTCCAGCGCAGAGCCGCGTGCCCCAACCGCGACCGTGTCAGGAAGCCGGCATCCAGGCTGCCAGGTAGCCCGGTGAACACGGTCGAGGAGCCGTGCAGCATGAAGCTGGTCCCATTGGCCCCGTACAGGGACGACAGCACCTCATCCTGGCCTGAAGGTGGCGGTGCGCCGGTACCGAGGACCTCAAAGATCTGTGCCGCGGTGTCCCCCCCCGCGCCACCGCCCAAGGCTGCCAGTGAGCTGGCCAGCAGGACCGGGGAGAAGAGGGGGTTCTGTGCTCCGCCGGTGCGCAGGGCCCGGTACAGGCGCAGTCCAAGGCTCCAGCTGGGCCCCTGCAGGGCGACACGGACCGACGGCCTGGCGGCAGGGTTCCCGGGGTCCTCGAGGGTGACAGGCCAAGGCAGAGGAAGCAGCAGCCCCAGCAGGCAAAGCGGGAGAGGGGACACGGCGGGTAACATGGTGGTGCAGCTGCGAGGAGGTACAGGGAGATGGAGGAGGTTAGGGGAGCTCACTGACCCTCTCGAACGCATGAGCACAGGGCTAGACAGGGGCCGAGGATCAGCCCCTGGGTTCCATTTCAGAAATCAGATCAATTATGAATCGATACATAATCCCAAAAACCAGAGTCCACACTAACCTGGACCTGGCATAATTCACTTAAGCATTTACCCATCGACTACATCAAGTGAATTACATTATTTCTGACGTGATGAGTTTATAGCATCATCCTCAGCGGCAACAAGATACCAGAACAGAGGTTTATTACACACTCAGCATTTATCTGCTTTATTTACGTCCAATGCCGGCCACAGACTCCATTAGTTATGATGGCAGGAGAGCAATCTACTGTTTGTTTGGGGAGACACGCGATGTGTGGGTCATAATTTATTGATTTCATGCCAAGGTTTTAGAGAAATATGGCATCAATTACAGTTCCACTGGATCGGTATTTCCCCGCAGGAATATATTGTATATTCCAAACGAAGCATCAGTGCAGCTCGACTCCAGAGAGCACGGACGTGACCACAGTGCACTTTTTAAAAAAGCCAGTCGCATGAATTTCCGATTCATTATTAAATGATTTAATTAATGTACAAAGGCTGGAATATGTCCGGTTAGAAGCAATGCGACCTGTCCCCCAGTGCAGAATGCAAACTTTTGTGTTAGTCTATCAAGCCGCGATCCTTTACAAACCCGCACTGACTTTTTGTTTTTCCGACACAAGACCGAGATCAGCAGCCGCCCAGCGGTTCCCCGTTACCAGCAGCCTTCGTCCACGTATCTCCGGAGCTTGCGGGAGAGTCAGACGTGGCAGCGGAAGAGCCCCGGTTCGCCCCACCTCTCGGCGCGATGCCCCCGCCGGCGTCGGCACGCTCCGGCCCCGTCTGCGGCTTCCGCGGAGCTCTTACGCTGGGTACCGGCAGCCGGAAAGCGATGGCACACCTTCCTGCTTTAATAATCGGCACGATCGCTACGTACGTAAGGCAAAGTTTGCAAGAAAGCGTAGAAACCGGGAAATAGTGCGTTTATTTCTCAGGCCTAAACTCTATGGTGTATTTATCGGGTCTGTCGGACGGGGTCGCCAGCGCGCTGCAGTGCGGCGCCCTCTGCCCCCCTAAAAACCCTCATTTTTTGTAATCATCAAGTATGTTCTTTTCTGTATTTGTCTGTGTGCTCCACTTTTCCCGTCCCTGTTTTTTTTCTTTGTCTCTTTTTTTTCCTCCCCGCCTGTCTCTCTTAATGCATACTGTTTTTCTCTCTCTCTCCTCGCGGAGCAGGAATCGATACGCGCATTATATTCTGCGAATACGCACAATGGCGGGCAGGCTTAGCGTTCTTGAGCAACAAATGGATAATAAGACACCGCTGACAAGACGGATCTGTAGATGTACTGATAGCAGGCCGAAGATGAAAGCAGAAGCTTGAGTAAGATGGTGAGAGAAGGACAAGGACGAGGGGAGAAATGTAGATAAAAGAGAGGGATGGAGAGATATGAAGGCTGATAACAGTGAACTTGATAACAACCCTCCCATCAGACAAAACATGACAGCCCATAGACCGGTCCAATTATTACTCTCACTCTGTAATCAATACCACACTACGAGAGTCCGCCGTGGGCTCAGTTGCACACTGTCATACACATACGTATTATGTATGGCTCTATTTCGGGGGATTTTCCAGTGACTTCCATTTTACTCTAATTAATGGCAGCTAACCCCAAACCACTAAAACTTATAAAGCAATGAAACTGCTAGCAAAACAATATGTTTCTACTGGGAGGGCTCCCCACTGTGTCCCTTTTTCCTCACTCCATTCAGTCACACATGGCTTTGTCTCAGTCCCGGGGAGATCGGAGCATGCAGTCCAACGTTCCCACACGCTACAAGTAACCTCCAAAATAAGGGAGGTATAAAGGTGCCCTAAAGCCTTGCTGCACCAGCAGAGCCCCGACGTGTCTTGGGGTAAATCCCACAAATGCCTGGAACTCCAACCGGGAAAAAAAAGAAAAGCTGAGATTGATGGAGAGGTGCCACGCTTAGCCGAGGATGGCGGAAAACTGCGCCTCAGGCCCTGTGCCAGACTGTTCCATACGCAGCGCAGCTATGACATATGGTTCACGTCGTTTCCACGCACGTCGAGCGGCACGGAGACCGGCCGTGCCTGGAGAGGGGTGACATTCCCGTCCCCCGGGGACTGTGGGATGAGCAGGATGGCTCAGAATGCCTTCGTGTTTGCTGGCATGGACCTCCTCTTTGGAGGAGTTAAGTGCATCCGAACCCTGGTGATGCTGCCCTCACCATGACGGCACGAGGTCCTCTGCATTGTAGCCATTTCTTTTGGCCGTGTGTCGCACATGTGCCTTAGGTGCTGCGTACGTGTGCCGTATTTGTACCATACATTTCTATGTTCTGCATCCTGACCACAGACCCCCTTAGTCTTACATTCCCCATAAGTGTGATGGAACTGTCTACTCGTGGCTTAGATTGACATGTAGATTGCCACTTGCTTCACATCTCGAGCGAATGCGCGGATGATGATGTCATTCCCTGAGACTTCCATGCCAAAATCGTCGTAAGTACGGTACCTGAACTCAAGCTGACTCGTCACTGACGCTGCTGCCAAACCTGCCCCCAAATACCACCCCCACCCCATGAGATCTCTTATTCTAGGTGCAGTAGCCAAAAGCATTTTTATACATGACCCTAAGCATGATGGGATGTTAATTGCTTAATTAACTCAGTTATCACCCCTGTGTGGAAGCACCTGTTTCAGTAAAGGTACAACCTCTCCTTTATTTCAGTTCGTAACTGCATTTTCCTATCACGCAGTCTTGTGTGGCTCTGCGTTTCACACGGTATCGCATATATTTTCTGTCAGTGATACATTACTCCCTTCAAATACGCATTTAAGACTCTCATACACTGAGACGGAGCAGCCAGCATAGATATGCCAGTATATGAGTATATTCTCACAAAGGCATGTCATACTGTGACATCAGAGGGGGCTTAGGATCACACGCCCATGCTCACATGCAGCCGTGTGCAGACGCAGCGATACACGCAGAATTGCAGGGCGATAAATCCTCAGATGCTTCCATGAAAATCCCGGTTTTGACAGGTCAGGGATCAAACCGGCAAGGGAGAGACGAGCGGAGCCCGGGAGGATTTCCCGGCGCCCAGAGCTCTGAACGTGCGAGCCTTGGGGGGGATCCGGGCCGGCAACGCCGCTAACCAAGATGGACGCGCATTAACATTCCGATGTCCTCGCCGACCACGACCAGCGGGTCCGTTAAATGATTTCTCCGGGGATGCCATGAAACCTGAAAAGACCTTCAAGACAATTTTTTTATTCTTTTGACTAATCTGCTCATGATGCCTTTGCACATACCTTTCTGTTGAAGTTAAGCATCCCTTAAATCTCCCATGTTATACTTGTTTAATTAGGAAACACTTTTATTTAGGGTTAGCATATCTGATTACATTATACTGAATACTGGCACGTTCATGGAATAATAACCTGAGATTAAAACCACGAAACGAGTGATGTTCCTAATAACTTTACATTTTAATTCCTTTAAGCGAGCTGCGCAGGGGGGCTACTGACACTTTTTCATGTGAATGTGCGAATACAGTCTGCTGCTTTGATGCACGGTGAAGCCCCAGCCCTTTAACCTTGGCATCTGCGTACATCTGTGGCTGTCTTTTGCTTTTACAGCCCTCTCCAGGCACCATGAACTGCGGCCAGGCTTATGCCAGAGCGAGACTGGAAAGCAGAAGGCAGGACCTGTGTGCGTTCCTCCCTCTTACGGTTCCGCGCGGCTCGCCGTTGGCCAGCTGACTGACATAGCTCTTACTGCCAGATTCCCAGGGCCTCCAGGCCCCCACTCACCCACAGGTCAACAAGGGCCGTTTTTAGCCGTCAGTCGTAAATCCCTGACCAAATTAAAGTCGATGGGGCGGTAACCGTTTCTTCTATGCTGCTCCGGTTAAGATAGCCAATCGGCAGTTCATGGTGTGGCTAGCAGAGGTCTGAGCTCAAGAATAGCAGCTTAGACAGTCGTCCCTGGGGGCCAATTCAGTAGCTCTTTCAAATCTAATCATCCATCCATCCATCCATAAGCACTTACCCAGTACAGGGAGCCTATCCCTAGCAACCCTGGATGGGATACTGGAGGGTTACAGGACAAACACACTAAAGACATCCTAGATGCACCAGCTCTCGACTGAACCAGGGGTGGGAATCAAATGCACGACCCTGGATGCATGTGTCTACGCTACACCGTCTACACCTTAAAGGATCAAAGCCCTACATATGCATGCTTCAAGAACTGACAAGTGCCAGGAGACAAATTACTTTCCTATGCAGTTCCAGTGTGTCCTTAGGTGGGCAGTGTACCAAGGGTGTAGATTTGGGTGGCAGGGTCATATCCCTTCCAGTTCTGTGTGTATATGCTGACCTTGAGTGTGCAGTCAGACGCAGTGATTAGGCTCAGCCATGAGGGGCAGTAACTGGGGGCAAACACAAGGCTCTCCATCCTGGAATCACCTGAGCATGTCCCCCACCTTCCCACGTTGTAGTGTGCATGAGTGAGCAGACCTCCTGGGCCAGGCCTCGCATGGAACAGAAGGCGTGAGCCCCCATCCACCCACCCACACTGCACCAGACAGACCTGCCCGCTCCTCCTCAGGACAAATAACCACTCGGCCACACGCGGGTGGGCGGCAAAGCCTGGGGTGTCGGGAGCCAGCTGCTGGGTCTCCTGCCTGTTTTGGGAGGGGGGCATTTGACCAGAAATAAGATTAATGAGAGCCTTTCATTCGAGTAAACCAGAGCATGGGTGTGTTGTCGCGAGGTCTGCGGAGGCAGGTGACGACAGCTGTCTTTATGAAAGCAGGCCGTGGACTAGCCCTCCGGCTCCCCGCGGAAGGGGGCGGGGGGGCGGGCAGAGACACATCCCTGCACGCCGGAGGACCACGAGCAGACGCTACCCCGCGCAGGCCACCCCGTCCCAGCCCGTCCCCCTGCTGGCGGTCCAGCTGGTACCGTCGTGTCTGAGAGTGCTTCACCCAGACACAGAGAAGTCTGCGAGTGAGGGGAAGGCTGGGGGTGCAGATAAAAGCCCCCCCCCCATCACACCGACATAATGTTTGCTGCCCAGTGTGCAGCGGGATTGTGGGGGATTTGCCTGCACCTCGGTGTCTCCTTTGTAACCCCGGGTGTCTGCAGCGAGCCCCTGCCGGTGCCGGCACAGCACGCCGCAGCCAGTTCATGTCTGGAAAACGGATTGATTGATCATGCCTTGGGGGTCGGCGAGTGAGTCATTCCTGAGAAGCGTCGTCGGGGGATTAAGATGGCGGGATAGTGTTAGGAGGCCCGGCGGCTCTCGCGGCGGCCTGGCGGTGCAGCTGGCACCCGCAGGCCAGAGAGACTGCAGAGGTGCTCATACTCACCGAAATAATCATAACAATTAGCGTAGAAAGAGGAGAACAGTCCGGGATTTTACAACAGGGGCAGCCACGAGGAGGGCATGGAAAGTATTAGCTTTAGCGGCCGTTTAGCCCTGTTTTGGGGGTAGGTGGGTGCAGGTAGGGAGTGGCGGCAGATTGCCTGCCCCCCCCAGGCCTCTCCTCCCCACAGCCCAGGTCTCACACTCGCTCTCCAGCGACAAGGAAGCCCACATTTATTTTCTCTGGCTTTTAAGCAGCCTAAAAACAGGAAAATCAGAGGACTTAAAGCCGCCTAAATCATTCCATATGCATCTCGAGCTCAAGTTCGGAATTGGGAATAATTTAAAAGGCTCTAATTAAGGTAATTATGAGTTTGATTAAGAGCTTTAATTAGCTATGGCGCGGTCCGTCCGGAAGGCGAGCTCGGGGGGGCGAGCGCAGGGGGGTTTCCGGCCGTGGGTGCAGCGAGCGCGGTAGCGTCCAGCCGGTTCTGTCCAGCCTCACACCTCCCACAGCGCCTCCCCACAAAGCCACCAAAGCCACAGCTCCCCCTAGTTCTGCCCCCCCCCGCCCCCCTCCCACACCCACTTCACTGAGGCCCGTTTTTTACATATTTTCTTCTCGCGTTCTCTTTTCTTGCTCACCTCAATTTTTATCTCCTGCATAATTAATTACGGAAGGCTCTCCCTCTCAGGGCTATTACCCCGGGAGAGGAATGGGGAGGAGGAGCAGGGCCACGAGGAGATCAGGCTGGCGGAGGAGGTGCATTCATTTACGCACACAGGCCTTCTCAGCGCAGAGAGGAAAATTGATTCGTTTTAAACTGGCCTATCAATTATTGTTTACTGCAGTAATATACACTATTTTTACTGGACAGAATCCGGCCAGCTCCTGCCATTGGAATTAATTTTGGGGACAGACAACCTCTGAGCAAAATATCTATGAAGTTACTGAGCACCAGACGCCGTGGCGTGAGACCAGCCAGCACCATATAAACAAAATCCTGTGTGAAGATCTGTAAAATCTCACCTTCTCTTCCCAATTCGGCACGCGGGGGCACCGCCCGCGTCTGCGCCGTCCCCAGCCACACCAGTATTAATTTGCTCCCCGGCTATGATAAATAGTGCAAAGAGAGCAAAACAGCGGCGCGTTAATTAACATTCCCTCCACATAACAACCCGGACGGTCTGCCGTATTACCGCGAACGTGTTTGACTTCATTCTGCAACCTTATCGGCCGGTTCCGTGATTTGCATGAAAAATCCCCCCCGCTGTTAATTGTTTCCGCCGGACTAATTACGTGCCGTTTGTTATTGCAGGTGACAGGCATGTCAAAAAAAAAAATATTTGGATTTTAATGAGGGTGGATGTTGCTGGTGAGCCTTTATATAAATGTCAGCGTACTGTATGCTGCAGGTGAAAGTGTTTGTATTTAAATGTCACTTCAATTTGCAAGAAGAAAGGTTTCCGTCTAGATGAATGTCTTTATAAAGCATGGGGATGCCACTCTCTTGAGTATTGTACATTCGAGACAGGCAGGTGTCCGGATAAATCCCACCGTATCGAATTGTGCAGTGTCTCACAGGGCGATACATAAGCCTGCACACGAGCACCCAGGCCGAGGCCGGCCGGCTCTGACCTTGCTGGCTTCACAAGGTGAACTGCCCCATCTGGCACTCTGAGTGTGCGAGACTCAGAGGTCCTTCCTGATCTTAGAGGAGGGACTGGGAGGGTGTGGCTTAAATGGGGAGGGGGCGTGGCTGGACTCTCACCTCCACCAAACCCCTGGATACCCAAGAGTATAGAAACAGATGGTTCTCCACAGTCACCTGGGTGCCTGCCCAGCCCTGAGTGACGGTCCCACAGAGCTGCGTGTGAGTGACACCCCCCTACGGACACCAGAGCCCCCCTCTGTCAAAAGGCATGTCCTTGCCCGGCGGAGCGCAGGACCGCTTGGCCTGAGTCGCTGCTTCAGGCCCTTCTGATGCTGCTTTAACCTCCCCGTTTGTCGAAAAGGCTGGGAAATGTGCTGGAAATGGAGAGAACAGTGCGGTGTCAGCACATGGGTGCCGCGCTTCCTGGCTGTACGGCGGCGTCACTCTGCCACTTCCCAATCTGGCCCGGCGGGGCTCTCCTGGTGGAGGTTGAATTCTCACCTGTCTCTGTGGCACTCTCTCTCTCTCTCTCTCTCTCTATGGCTCTCTCTCTCTCTCTCTCTCTCTCTCTGTGGCTCTCTCTCCCTCCATCTCCTTCCCTCTCCCCTGTCTCTCTATGTCTCCCTCATTCTGTGAGTCCACACGATCCCAAACAAAGCCCCGAATTATTGAATTGGCTTCCAGAGAGATGCTGTGTAATAAATCTGTTACCATTCGAGGAGCCGAAGAGAGCAAATATTGACGGCCAATTCTCTCCTTCAGCCCCACCACCTCTCGGCCGGTCTGTTACCTTTATTATTGGGCAAAGTGTAGAACTGTGTCATGAGGGAATGAAAATTGAACTAAATGAAATATTTTCCCTGGCTCTCTCCCGCTGTCTCCCTCGGCCGTCCCTCTTGGCCGTTCCCCCGCCGCTGTCTCGGCCTCTTCCCGGTGAGAACTGGAAGCCCTTTCCACCAAGGCAAACAGCCGTTAAGCTTGGACAGAGAGAAGAATAAAAGAAATTAAAATAAGGAAAGGTCATTTGTTTCTCTTGCAATATCCTTGCTTTTTCACACATTTATTTTTCTTTGCATAGTGGGGGGTGGCGGTGGGGGGGGGGGGGTGAAACACACTGTTAGCCAGTGTCGTGTCTCTTTAAATCCACCACCAGCAACTGTAATATTAAAGCACAATGGATTTTTTTTTTTGCAGGGGGGAGTGGGGAGGGCGAGGGGGGAGTGGGAGAGGTCGTAGGTTTTCTCATTACGTTTTTTTTATTTGTCTACCTTGAAAAGACGGTTTTATTTAAGCAAATTTCCTGTATAAGTTGGTGGCGAGGCGTCCGAAGCCCCCAGCCCCCAGCCTGTGTGACTGTTACTCATCACACAATAATATTGATCAGAGATGGCACACTGTTGCCGTGGTTCCCCAACTCTGCTCCCCCTGGAGCCCCTGAGCTCATCTCTCTCCATCTGCCACCTCTCCTTTCATCCCCCTCTATCCCTTTCTCATTCCCCTTTCTCCCCAACCCCAGAGTTGCGTGTGTCGTCATCATGTGGGTGACGAGAGGAAACCGCTTCTTGCTCCCATCAGGCACTTGGGCATTTCTGGGGTGCCGGAGCGTGCTCATTTGAGCATTCGTGGGGTGTCGGAGCGTGCTCATTTGAGCGCTTCATGAATAATTGATTAAACAATGAAAAACATAATGAGGACAATGCTTTAAAATTCAAATTTAACTCAAACAGAGGCTGCAGCATTTAAGTGTACTTCATAAGTGTTCTTTCCGATCTGCGTTGATTGGCTGCTGCTGGACTCATTGTCAATGGCATTGAATAGACTCTCAGAGTAATGAAATCAATTCACATAACATATGGAGATATGTGAGTCAATACGCCTGGCTTTGAAATTGAAGCTCTGTAGCAAAAGGGCAAAATGGTGGCCCATCTCGCTCACAGTCTCTGCCTCTTTGTTGTTCCCCTCTCTCACTCTTTCACTCTGCTCATCCCTCACACTCTTCTCCTCTTTCACACTTTCACTCTGCTCGTCCCTCACATCTTTCTCCTCTCTCACTTTCACTCTGCTCGTCCCTCATACCCTTCTCCTCTCTCACTTTCACTCTGCTCGTCCCTCACACCCTTCTCCTCTCTCACTCTTTCACTCTGCTCGTCCCTCACACCCTTCTCCTCTCTCACTCTTTCACTCTGCTTGTCCCTCACACCCTTCTCCTCTCTCACTCTTTCACT
>JAODKM010000002.1:17004094-17025998 GCA_026780845.1 Petrocephalus sullivani | reverse complement strand
TTAGTGATCTAATTAGGGAGTTGCAGCGAAAACCCGCATACACAGCGGCCCTTTGCGGATAAGATTGGGCACCCCTGCTCTACAGCCAATGACAGATGAACCTTTTTTTTTTTTTTTAATGCTTGCCATTTTATAGGAGTTAAAGAAAGCGTGTTTCCTTCACCGCTGACTGCTTGTCAGACTGACATCAGCGTGACCCGTGACCCCAGGTGGGAGTTGAGGCGCGGGAGGGGCTCCAAGGACTGGCTCCAAGGACTGGCTCAATGTCACTGGCTGCGATTCATGGGGGAATCCCAGCGTAGAAACATGAGGGACGTTTTAAGGTCCCTGCTGTGGTCACAGCCCCGCATGGACAACAGAGATCAAAGCTGCAGGCTTCCGGAAAGCAGCACAGTCCCCGCCTTCTCTTGGGCACAGGCACAACAGGCGATGAGCGGAAAACTCATGATTAGGAAGACTGTAGGTTTGGACTACCCATTTAAATTTACTGAAATCCATTGATAGCCATCAAACCCAAACATACCGGGTGAACACTTCAGATGAGGAAGAGCTCATAAGCTGCATTGTGCACCAACTTTCAGGACAAACACGGGAGGGTTTTTTTTGGGGTGGGGGGATTCCAGGAATGGGGTCACCCTTCCAAACACATGAAGGATGAATGGGGTCCTTTTGGGACCTGGTTCCTGTTGATTTGACCATGGCCGTGCAGTTTCCTTCAGATCCTGGTCAGGTTGGCAGGACTCCGTCGGCCCGCCTATGGGTGTAACAGCACCACCTCAGGAGACTGGCAGAGCTGCAGAATGGACTGACTGCTCCAGTGCAAGAAGCCTGCGTCCCTGCCAGGCCGACATGGAGGACCCGAGCTGTGCCCCGGAGCATTCTGGGAGTGAACATTCACACTTCCTGCCTGCAGTGGCATCTTCATGAAGGTTGCCTGACACCTAGTAACTAAACAATAGTTTGCGTCTCTGTGGGTGGGTGGGTGTGGGTGTGTGCCTCTGCATTTACCACCTTGTGAGGACCAACTGTCTCCACAATGTTGCAAAACCTGTCACTTTTTAGCCTTTGGGGACATTTTTCAGGTCCCCACAAAAATCTGTAAATGCAATAAAAAAATAAAAATGCATGTTTTGTTTGGTTACTTATGGTTAAGGTTAGGGTAGGGTATATGAAAGTTCAAATATCTTTCATTGATATTTAGGGCTGGGTTGGGTTAAGGATTACCATTGTTGGGATTACGGTTTTGTTTTCCATAGAAATGAATGGATGGTCCCTAAAAAGATAGGAATACAAATGTGTGTGTGTGCGTGCACCTGTGTCGGTGTGCACTCGCTCACATAGGAGGCAGAGGGGAGGGGGAACCAAAGGCGAACACAGAGCACATGCAGAGGAGAACAAAAGACCCGAAATGACCAAGCAGAGGCCGAAAATTAGCAGCGGGGAAGGAGCACGCTTCATACGCTTTATTCATTTTCAATGAGATGTTAAGTAAAGAAAAATCTGAGAGGAAAAAAAAAAAAAAAAAGATTCCCCAGTGGAATCACTTGCTCCCGTTTCAGGGACTCTTGATGTAGGAGTGATTCTAAAGCAGGCTGGCTGCTCGAGTACTCATACTCAATTACGCAAAATTACTCAATTACTCGAGTACTCATACTCAATTACACAAACGAATGAGCACAACCATCTCTGTGCAAACGCTGTCGAGTAGGTACCGAAACGTGCTGCTCACGGTGCACGCGCACACACACGCACTAGGAGCACGTCCCACACCCCTAACACCACTTCCAGGTTACAGCCAGAAAAAGACAAAGGGAAATCTAAAGGATTTCAAAAGGAACACACACAGTTAAAAGACTTGTTAAAACCCCCCCCCCCCCCCAAAATACAAAAATTAAGCCACTTGTTGGCACCAAAAGCACACACTACTCATCATCTTAGAATAGGAAACAAGGGACCGGGCACGTAGGACAGCACTGTGCTACAAAGTCGTGTCACACAAAGGGCAGACGTACAAAAATATACATTTAATCATATTCAGGGCAGCATTGGCACGTCATTTTTATAAAAAGACCTTCTGAATTCAGAGACGTTTGGCGTGTGACGGCTTGTCGGGGAAGCTGCCAGGCAGCGCGGACATTTGCATAACAATGATGGTGGTAGGAAAATCAGCGTTTTGTGTTTTGTGACTCCACACCTGAGACCGCTTTAAATAAAGCACACGATCGGAGCACTGTCCAGGAAATTCGGGGCTTTTTACCCACAAACCTCTCATTAAGATCTGACTTACGAATCAGCGGAGCCCAGCGACACGTGGGGGTGGGTTAGCAGTCGGCTCCTCTTTGTTGATTTCACTTCAGCGGGTAACGATGTGCTGCTCGTTAACATTGTAGATTGAGTTTGGCCCAAACTCTCATTGTTAGGAAGGATACCCTGGCACAGAAGCTGGGGCTGATTTGTGCAGGGGGCTGACAGCTTGGGTACCAGGATTTCCAGGGGGGTCCCAAAGTGCCAGCTGCACCAGCAGCGCTGTCACTCCGGCTGCACTTCCTGGCTCCTGGCATTGGTGGAGCCCGGTGGCCCCGCCCACCAGAGGGTGAGTGCATTGTCGGTGCTGGAAACGGGCGATGCTGCGCCGTCCGATTCAGACCCAGACTCGCCCTCGCTCTCCCCTGGGCAGCTGAACTGCCTCTGGCCACTGGATGACACCAGCAGGGGCATATAGGGGTGGATGCTGAGGCAAGAAGGTAGAAAAAAAGATTAGAGTAACATCAGTGGAAGATGCCTTGGCGCGGCATCGCGGGAGTTTGGATGCTGTACCTGATACCGTTGGTACAGTCTCCGTGTGCTTTGAACTGAAGGAGGGGCTGCAATACTCCTTCCTCACCATCAGGGGATGCTGTGGATATGTCCCACACATAAATAACTCCTCCCGTGTCGCCGCTCAGCAGGTACTGCCCAGACCTTAAAGAAAAGCCATGTAGTCATGAGCGAACTGCAGACATACGGCACTGAAGGCCAAACCCCTCGGTCTCCCCATCCACGTCTGCGGCCATCTTGCAAATGGCTACATAAAATTGTTTATAAAAATGCACTACCATGAAATGACTGCTATACAGCGAATTCCCTAATGCTCAGCAAAACTGCACCACAGAGTGCAAACCGGCCAGATCAGACAGTCACGGACCCAAAGGACGCCCACCACACGAGCAGGCTGCCACTCACTGATGGCCACTAGCTGACTACCTGTAGGGGGCAGCAGAAGGCACACATTAAAGGCTCAGCACTCGCTGCCAATCAGAGGATGCGCCACCGCCTGTGAGAAGCTTACGGGCTGCGCAGGGGGGGGGCACAGCTTTGATAAATGACTGTGGCATTGCCTGATCAACCTCCTTTAACATCAAAGCCCAACCGGGAAGGATCCAGAAACACTATGTAGGCCGCGCCGCGCCTTATTTTAGCGTCTCCTTCCGCTGCCTTTGAATATCCCTCCACCTCAGGACTACAGACACATTCAGCTGCACATGAGACATCAAAGGCTGTAGGTATAACCGGCTTAAGGGCAGAGCTAACAGGCGGCTGGGTGCAGCTTCCGCTATGTGTACCTGGTTAAGCAGGACAGACTTTTTTGGTTGGGTAGAGGAGACGGCCAGCACTCACGGGTCCAGGTCGAAATAGATGCGCTGGTTTGTGGTGACGCTCCGTCGCAGGGAGAACAGAACCTGACCTGGATCTCGCAGGTCCCAGCAGAGAATCTCCGGGTCCTGTTGAGACAGATCCAGAAACGCAGGTGATCTTCAGTGATTACGAAAACACCAATGCTTGAAAAAGTACATTTTCCATTTGCTCAGATGATCCATTATATGTTTGGAGGGCACACCTTCCGGCCTCCTGTGTAGAGGCGGAGTCCGTCGGGGGAGAAGAGCAGGTGCGTGACGCCCCCCTGGTGGCGGCTGGGCAGCAGTGCGAGCGGGGCCCCATCCTGGCAGGAGTAGAGGCCCACGGAGCGCGAGTAGGAGCCACAAGCGTAGATGGACTGGCACGGGCTGAATGCCAGGCAGGAGATGATGCCCGTCTGGCCGCACTTCTTCACTGGGGTTCAGGAGACACGCGGCGTGGCTGCTAGCAGGTGCACAGTGAGAGCACCTGCACACCCACCAGAGTTTACACCGGGCAAGTGAGACACATCTGCACCCTTATATCAGATCTTAGGTGTTTAAGAACGACGTGAACTGAAATGTATTAGAATTTATATTATATATATCAAGCCATTTCCCACAGGTAAAGTATACATAGTGCAATATCTAGGAATGCTCAAGTCCCCTTTACATTTTGGCCAAATATTAAAATATTAAATTGCACCGCACATTAAAATATGAAAAATTAGAAGTGTCATGTACAGATGACAACATGCGTCTGTCCATCCTGCACGAGAGGAAAATAAAATCGCTGTAACGTTGCCTACAGCACTGCAGCTCACCCAGAGTGGGCCTCTCCTGGCAGTCCCGGCCCGGCCGCTCAGTCTCGAAGACCCGAACCGTCTTATCGAAGCCGCAGTACAGCTGAGAGCCGTCCGGGGTGAAGCAGAGGGAGTGGGCAGCGGTCAGCTCATCCTGGGGGGGGGCGGGGGGGAGACGGCACTCACATCTTACAATTACATTCATCTCCATTCGTCTGGGAAGTGAAGCGAACACACGCTTCCATATACGCAGACTCGCAGAAGTGCGTGTTATCGGCGCACGAGAGATTTATCGTCCATCTTAATCACCGAAAAGCAAGAAAATAATAAGTGTGCATAAGAGCTTCTTATCGCAGTAATATTTCCTGGGCTAGATAAAGGGGAGGACACTTTGACATTTAAAGTCATCCTTATTTAAGAATAAGTGCAGATATTGAGGCACTTTATGGCGGGGTGGCGCGGCCCCGTGCGCGCGCGCGCGTTCAGGCCTGCCAGCCGCCACGCTGGGAGCTGCGCGACACCCGATAATGAGCGGAGCGGAGCGAGGCGGGACAGCATGCACACGGCTGCCGAGTGCCAGGCTGCACCGGTGCAAACACAGCAGAAACTTCTTAATAGTTATTAATAATCATCATCCTCATCATCCACATGAGGGAAGAAAAAAAAATCAAAATTTCCTCCCCAAAACTTGACAATTACGCCTTCCTGGAATTCCCGCGCCACGGCGCCGCCCCTCATTCCCGGTCCACTGGCCGTGTCTGCTGCTGGAATTGATTTGACACGCTGCAACTTTTATTTGCGACCGACTTTCTGCAGACTTTACATTGTTTTGTTTTACACAGAGCCTTTCAAGTCCAAACCACTTCCCTATGAAAAAGACGGCTGTTGCCACCTTTTTTGATATAAGCTCATCCTGACAGCTAATACCTTCATGTCAGCGTAAGGCTGTTTTTCTGCATGGTGGCTGACTGGGGGATGTGGCGTTTATGAAGCCTAGCGGGCTGGTTTTTTCCCCCCATTTGTACTGCTTGCCAGGTGCAGTATTGACCAATATTTCAATGCGAAACCTGATTTTGGCATTTATGACAACATGTTCGAGAACAAATTTGAATTAAATGATGCAGTCCTGAGACACCCAGCCTAGTCCTCTCTCTTACCCTATTTACCGATGTTGTAAGCGAAATGACACTGTAATTAAGACAGGCCCTCCCACCGAAACCCACCACCCAATCACACAGATAGGGCCTCCCACCGAAACCCACCACCCAATCACACAGACAGCCCTCCCACCGAAATCTGCCACCCAGTAGGAGGAAGAAAGACTTCCTGGTATTAGCAGTTTAAGCAGTATGTTCTTGACTGGAAAAGTGCTTCATCACCATTCATCTGCTTTTCAAGCACACAGAACTCCTCTAAAGAGCGTATAATGATCCACAGAAAAGGAGACTGAAATTGTAAGAAAAAAGTCAAATGGTTAATTTCTCAGAGGCTGACAGTAGGGACTTTTGATAGATGAGAGGAGGAGGAAAGAGTGAGTGTTCTCACTCCCACGCCAAGGTCAGAACTCCGCTCTCAATACCCATACTCTGATGCTTGCGGTAAGAACTTAAGAGTCTCTAAATCTGGGAGGATGTGGCAGAAAGCAACAGCTTTAGCTGCTGCAGATGAAAGATCAGCCAGCCGGGCTATTTTCCAGAGAACGGGCACGCATACCCAAGGCCTGCTTGGCACTCGATCATCTGCTGGAGTGGCAGAACGTACATAATCAGAAAAGCTGGAGAAGCAGCTAGAGCGTGGTCAGGACATCTACCCCAGCCCCTCCAGAAGAGGGCCTCTCTACTACATAGACTGCACGGCAAGATGCGGCGAGTGTAAGGACGCAGCGGCCACACCAGTTGGGCAATAAATCGATAAAATATCATGATTATGGACATTCATACCACCATCAATTTGAATATCGTCTCATGTATCGCCGAAAAACACGGTTATTTTTGCACAATTAACAGATACAATTCACAATTTTACAAAAACTTTTATCAAGGTACGAGTTTGTGTTGGAGTAATTCATCATTGCACCCGTCACATGCTCCATAACCATTAGTAAAACAATTTGGTCATCATAATCAGAAAACCTCAAAATCACCTGCCACATTTTATCATTATCGATATCGATACCATTTTTGGGGCATATGGCCCTACCCTACAAGTCGTGGCTTACTGAGGGTCATATTGCTTTCGACCTGCTGTGGAAATTTAGGGCTGGTAACATTGTAGCCGTTTACGTCACGTCTGGCGGTAATGCTAAGGAAGCACTGCACGTTCGCTATGGAATCATCAATGAAGTGTAAACTGCACATCCTTAAGGTTTTTTCATTGTAGTTGGAGACATCAGTCACACATCCCGAAGGCTGCTCTCCCTAATTTCTACCAGCACATGGACTTTCCCCCCAGAAAGGAAAAGAAACTGAAGCTAGTGTTTATAAACCCACAAGAAGCCTACCAAGCCACACCCTGCCCCTACCTCAGCCTCTCTGACCATATCGCAGCACTGCTTATGCGAACAGATACTCTACTGCTCAAATGATCTAAACCAGTTAAGCAATATTCTGGCCAGAAGGAGCTGCCTCCCTATGGGCACCACAGACACTTGGAGGAGTATCCAGCATCCATCACTGGCTGCATCAGCAAGTGCGTAATTGACACAACTACCTCCAAGATAATCACCACATGGGCCAATCGGAAACCGTGGATGGTGGCAGAGTACATATGCTGCTGGAAGGCCACAATGTGGCATTCACACTGGGAGACGAGGTAGCCCTAAGTACAGCAAGGGCCAACCTTCCTGACGGCATCTGGGCAGCAATGCGTGTGTGTGGGCAAAGAATCCACAGCCGCTTCCAAGACAGCAGAGACCTACGGCGCTTGTTCAGGGCCTTCAGGCCGTCGCAAACTGGACGTACTGAATGACTTCTCTGCACGAACTGACACACTGAATGACATGCCCGCCATGAATATTCCTCACTCACCCTTTCTGGTGTAAAGGGCACTTTGTCTGGCCATAGCTGATGTGAGGAAAAGGCTGTTTAGAGTGAATCCATACAAAGCGTCTGGATCAGCAACATTTCTGGTCAAGAGCCCAGGGAACCATCTGGCTGATGTCCTCACAAACATTCAACATTTCATTGAGACAAGTCGTCACCCTCAAGCGCTTCATGCCCGCCACCAGAACCCTACCTAAAGTCTTTTGCCTGGAATACTAATCGGCCCATTGCACTACCACCAGTTATTATGGAGCAGTAGTCATGGTGCAGATACGTTATACTCTAAACCTGTACTGCCATACCCACAGCTCTGTGTGTGGCTCTTTCCCACTCGGACGGGGATGACTCCTACGCAAGAATGTTTTTAGCTGATTTCAGTTCCGCATACAATACCATCATTCCTCAGAAGCTCGTGCTTCTGGGTTTCTACACCCCTTTGTGTAACAGGATCCTGGACTTCCTGACCAAAAGAGCCCAGGCAGTCCACTTGGCAATAACATTACCAACAGCACCACACTGAGCACCGGCACTCCCCAAGGCTGTGCGCTCAGCCCACTTCTTCTCACCCTGCTGACTCATGACTATACCGCAAAGTCGACACAGTAGTGGGTCTCATCAGCAGCGATGATGACTCAGCATCCCCACTAGAGGAGGAACAGCTTGCAGACTGGTGCAAGGGCAACGATCTGTCTCTCAACGTGGACAAAACAAAACGGACTTCAGGAAGGCCCCGGCTGTCCATCCCCCAATGAACACTGAGGCATCTGCAGTGGAGAGGGACAGGAGAACCATTACCCTAGTCAGGCAAGACTTCCTTCCCTATCCTGACCATCTCCTATGGGTCACCACAGTGAGTGTTCTGACCGGCTGCATTACTGGCCGGTTTGATGACTACAAAGTCCAAGGCCCAAAGTCCCTGTAGCAGTTCATACATCAGACAAAAAATAAAAGAACACTAACACTAACGACAGATACTGAAGCTAAAGGAGGTCCTGAGGCTGTCAGAACAATAAAGACCATGGTTCCTGAGAAATACCTCTCTCCCCCAATCCTAACCGGACTTTACCTTATTGGTGATATATTTATTAAACTATAGTTTTTCTACCTCTTTAAACCCTGGTGTCCAGATCGCCTATTTTGCACTGTCCTGTGTTTTACACACCAAGGTCCTAGGGAAATGTTATTTTGGGACACTGTACGCGCACCTGTATATGGATGACATGAAAGTAAATCCCACTTGACTACTTATGGATGCCATAATGCCAAAGATTCAAGAATGCTTTACAAAAAAAACTAAACAAAAGAGGAGCACCGTATTGGCTCAAATACGACTGTTTCCCCCCCCCAAAAAAATACATCTAAATAACTGGGGCTGATAATGGTGGACTATAATTTAAAAGTTATTTCACACAAACAACAGCAGATGGTATGAATCATCCAGCTCCTGGCTGAAGGTGGCTGCATATTTCCAACAATCAGTGGAATCAACGTTGTTTTCACAATACGTCGTCGTATGAGCAGCGATCCGACCCGCCGTCTATGATTGGCTGCCATCACGCTGTGGGGTGAGTCAGCAGGATAATTATGCAGTTACCAGCATGCTTTGCACCACACCAGCAAATATCTAAATATCTGTAAATAGTGCAAATTAATGTGCATGCATATTCGTTCATTGTCGATGTCGTGACTGTGTAATGTTTGCCGTGGGGTGTGTGTGTGTTGCATGTAACCATGTCGGGTAAATTGCTGGCTTCCCTGTCCGTGCCGCTGCTAGTATTAAGCAAATAGTAGCTGTTAATAAAGAGAGTAACTCAGTTTAAAAGAGCAGTCACCTCCCTTATTAAAATGACTGAGCCACACACCACCCTTTATGCTGGTCTGCTGAATGCTCCATCATAAACATTCTGCACCCTCAAGCGTTGGTAATATTGATTATCTATCCCGCCCCCCAAATAATACATTTGTTTCTTGGAATGTTTGCCATTTAATACATTAACTGTAATGTGATTGCCTGTGGTTGTTTTTTAACGGTGAGATGATTAATTGTATGTTCAAATAAAATAGCTTTTCTCCATAAAAATATGATTTGGCATTTTGAAAACCTTTCAAAGGCGGGGGCGGGTCCATCTTATAAAATCAGGCCAATATAGTACTTATCCATCCATCCATCACAGAGATGTGGGGAGACAGAGCTGATCCCAGGCAACACAGGCCACCAGGTGAGGGACGGGGGGGGGGGGAAAATCAGAGGATCCTTGGCAGACTAATGAGAGGACACCCCCTTAGACTTATGGCCAAAGTGCTACCCGTTATGTCGTGCTGCCCAGACATTGACTATTCGGGACAGAACTGCAGTCCTCGTGTGCTGCCCAATATGTTCTTGTTTTTCAAAACTCCTGCTGGTACATTTATAAGCCTTCTGTATATCTGTCGAAGGATTTCTGTTTGGTAATGTGGCCGTGGAAGGTGTCACGGGTAAGGCTTTTACACCGAAGGCAATGGGCTGAAAGCACTACACATCTATAGATGTATCAGTGACAAACCGCAAACCAAAAATAAAAGCAAGAAAACGGAGAACGGAAATGCTATCCTGTTTACAGCTGCAGTGTGATCCATTATGACTGCACGGCACACCGGGGTTAGAAAAGAACCCAGAAACGCGAGCAAAACAGAATCAAAGAGCCTCTGCGAATCCGTCCTGGGGATGGTTTTCAAAGGAAGGAAGGTTTTCATCTGCAGTTTCTCCAAAAGCGCTGTGATGTGCGGTGGAATCTCGAGCACTGCACTCACCAGGTGGTTGTAAGCTCTGAAGGTCGCCCGGAGGTCGCCGTAGAATGCATCCCACAGGTGAACTGGGTTATCCCGGCTGCTGCTGGCGATGCTGGGAGGGGGACAGGGGGAGGGGGCACAAAGGCATTTGTATTTCAAACTTAAGAGATGGCAGGTTTAGCCCGGCCCAGTCCAGTCCAGCTCAACACATGGACACAGTGTAATTCCGAGCCCGGGAAAAAATGTCCCTGGTCACAATGGCCAGCTGGCTGGAATGGACAGTAAATTTCCCAGAATGCCCAGGTGCACGTGGCCCGCCATATTCTCTGGAGTCCAGAACCCGCAGCTCCCCAATGCTGCAGAGACTAACCACAAGGCTTCAGCTGCCCTTACAGCGACACGGGAAACGTCCAGGAGCAAGAAGGGAGGGAAAGTGGAAGCAGAGACGCACCGCGGTACTGAGCAGGTGGGTGGGTGGATGGATGGATGAGTGTGGCTGAAAACAAGACTTACAAAAACAGTACAGAGGGGGAAGAGCAACAATGAAATCAAGTAGAAGTAAAAAACAGACTAAGAAGTAAAACGACCATGACAAAGTAACAAGCAAAACAGCCACCCGTGGTATGGAGGCTGCAAAGAACGGAACAAAAAAAATATATATCATAATTTAAATGTAAATGATTTATCAGCAATTTACTTTTCCATCATTTCTGGCCAGCAGCAGCGGGGCTGCAGGTAATGGGGAGAGAGGCGCGGGACGTCAGTCACTCGGAGGATTTAATTGGAAATCCTGCTTCCCTCGAGGCGGGATCCCAGGGGCATCCGCGCAGGGGCATGTGAGCAGCCCGATCCGGGATGGCGGGGGGGGGGGACGGCAGGGGCCACAGACACGGCCCCGGGGCCCCTTCCCACATCCTCAACCTTCAGGCTGCAAGGATCTAATTAGCGGAAAGTCGCGGCT
Source organism: Petrocephalus sullivani (assembly GCA_026780845.1). Lineage (NCBI taxonomy): Eukaryota > Metazoa > Chordata > Actinopteri > Osteoglossiformes > Mormyridae > Petrocephalus > Petrocephalus sullivani. The sequence goes on along the minus strand of JAODKM010000002.1, from coordinate 17,014,771 downwards.
CTCGCTCGCGTCGCTCCAGGCCACCGTCGCCGCTCTCGTCACGCCGGCGAGGCAGAGCGGGGCGGGGGGGTGGGGGGTGGGGGCAAGGCCGCCTCACGCGCACACGCGCCCCCCGGGGGAACAATGGCACATTAATCACGGCGGCGGGGGACGGCGTGACAGTGACCCCCTAACATCATTATCTTCCCGGCTTGTTGCCTGCCATCGGGGGGCCGCCTCCCTAATTAATGATCTCCGCTCCTCCTCCGCAGCTCACCCCCGCCCCTCTCCGATCTCGTCCCTGAGCCATCGCCGCCAGGCCCCAGCCCCGCTGGGCCCTGATAAGGACGAGGCCCGGTCGCGGCCGGGGAGCCGAGACAAATTGGGGATGGGCGGCACGCGGTCTGGTAGCGGGCTCTCATTACGCGCTTGCCCCTGTCGCCGTGACAACAGCGACATCCCCACTTCCTGCCGGCTGCCGCTGTTCTTCTTCCAACTTCAGAAACAAAGTGTCACGCCATCCTAAGCGAACAGAAGAAGAACAAACTACGCACGGGCGGAGTCTACCTCAAGCTAAGGCCCATCTCAAAAAGGCAGGGGCTGGAGCAAGCTAAGCCGGGGGGGGTGAGGGGGAACAGTGACCGGGTGAGGGGGACCAGTGACCGGGTGAGGGGGACCAGTGACCACGTTCACCTGAGCTACCGCGCTGCAAAGGTTCATCGTTTGATCATTGCCAGACACAATCTAATGAACAGAACATCAGAGCATTTGCAGAAGGAGACAGATGGGATGAGAAGGTCAGGAGGCGGCCTAGCGACTCACAGGCAGGTGTCAGGCTCCAAGGAGCTCATGGTGGGCAACCAGCAGTAATCGTAAATGGTGTCTCCTTCGGGCATCCTCAGGACGGGGCTCTGACAGAGGGAGAGGGCCGTTACTCATCAGGCATGGCTCTGCCAGCGTGTGTCAGTATGTCACATACGTGTACGGGACTCAGTAGCAGTTGGAGTCCATGTGGCACCCAAGGCAAGCTTCACCACCGGCGCCCCCACTGGCGACAGGGTGAAATGCGCAGTTTCCGCTCACTGCGGCCACCTGACTGCCACTGATGTGCCTTTGTGTACAATATAGGCACCTGTACAGTTACAGTACAGGCACACATGTACAAGAGTGTGCATGTATGCTCACAAGTTTCTCTGCATACAGATGCTCCTCCATTTACAATAGGGTTATGTTCCAATGAACCCAACAGAAGTTGAAAAAAACTGTAGGCCGAATACTTGATAAACAAGTAACCATACAATACGTCGCTAAACACTATATGCAATGTTTACTCTTGCGATCGGTACGGAGACCGGAAGTATCGCACGGCATATAGCTAGCCAGGGAACAGACCAGAACTCGAGGTTTGGTCTGATGACTACTGAGTGTGCATCACTATCGCACCATCGTAAGGTGGAACCACAGTAAAGCGAGGAGCATCTGTATGTGTATCTGTGTAGCAAGTCTTTTGTGTATTTTTCTTTGTACATGTATCTTTGTAGCACATGTGCATTTATACAGATACACTAAATGCTACCCTGTACACGTGTGCAGGAATGCATAGCGGTGTGTGCGGGTGGCAAATCGTTACCATCTCCGCCATGAGGTGCCAGTCACTGCCGTAGAGTTCTGGCGGCAGGTTGTAGAGCCTCAGCACGTTGTCGGCGCTGTTGGACAGGATGCAGGAGCCGTCGGGAGCCCTGAGGAGGAGCAGTGGTGGAGGGAGGCGTGACGCACGGCGGCTTCCGGCCACGCTGGTGCGTCGGCGTGGTTAGAGAAACATCTAAGCAACAGTATGGACTAAGAGGATGTGGACTGAATGGTGGACATGAGAACATGAGAACGGGGCAGGTGACATGAATGAGTAAAGGAGCACGTATCTGAGGGTGCGTGGCAGGGCGGAGTTACCATTTGCAGCCCTTGAGGTAGTTCTCAGCGGAGCTCTTGTATTCCGCCCAAGCTCCAGTCAACATCTGCGGCGGCTGTTTGAAATCAAGCCTGAGACTGGAGACAGAGAGCTTCTGTATCAGAAAAAGCAAATGGAAGAGCAGACACACACAGGCAATATACACTATATTGCCAAAAGTATGGGGACACCACTTCGAATAATTGAATTCAGGTGTTGCAATCACAGGTTTGGCGGTTGCCAGGAGAACAGTACTTGCCTGACTGCATTGTGCCAAGTGTAAAGTTTGGTGGAGGGGGGATTATGGTGTGGGGTTGTTTTCCAGGGGTTGGGCTTGGCCCCTTAGTTCCAGTGAAAGGAACTCCTAATGCTTCAGCACAGAAAGCCACTTTAGACAATTTCATGCTCCCGACTTTGTGGGAACAGTTTGAGGATGGCCCCTTCCTGTTCCAACATGACTGCACACCATGTACAAAGCAAGGTCTATAAAGACATCGATGAGCAGGTTTGGTGTGGAGATACTTGACTGGCCTGCACAGTCCTGACCACAACCTGACAGAACACCTTTGGGATGAATTGGAGCAGAGATTGCGAGCCAGGCCTTCTCATCCAACATCAATGTCTGACCTCACAAATGCTCTCCTGGAAGAATGGTTAAAAATTCCCATAAACACACTCCTAAACCTTGTGGAAAGCCTTCCCAGAAGAATTGAAGCTGTTATAGTTGCAAAGGGTGGGGCAACTCCATATTAAAGCAGATTAAGAATGGGCTGTCATTAATGTTCATGTGCAGGTGTCCCAATACTTTTGGCAATATTGTGTATATACTCAAACTACACACAAGTCCTTAGCTACTGTTTAAGACGTACCATATTCGCTCAAAATAATCTCAAGGTTTTATTTCTATGAAAAGGGGGCAGAGCCGCTAAATTGTCATCAAGAGATTTCAGACTAATTACACTAATCAGATAATTAACATACAGTGGTCCTATAGGACCCTGCCCCATGAAGTACCTCCGTCCCTCAGGACAGCCGTTCCTGCCCTGATGTACCTCTGTCCCCATGGGAGAGCCGTCCCTGCCCTCTGATGCATCTCTGTCCCCATGGGACAGCCGTCTCTGCCCTCTGATGTACCTCTGTCCCCATGGGACAGCCAACCCTGCCCTCTGATGTACCTCTGTCCCTACGGGGCAGGCAACCCTGCCCTCTGATGTACCTCTGTCCCCATGGGACAGCCAACCCTGCCCTCTGATGTACCTCTGTCAGTGGCCCCTCTCTTGTTCATATGTGTTCCATGGTCCATGGTATAATGAATAATTAAAAGTTAAAATAATGTGAAAATTCTGAAATAATATGGCCTGCTGTGTTTTGGCAGTCTGCCTCTCCACAGTCTACAAGGATGTGGACTTCTATGGTGACGACTACATGTTCCTGTTCACCGAAAGCTATGAGGAATGCCAGAAGGCGTGCACCATGGACCCAGCCTGCCAGTTCTTCACCTACACTACAGACCGCTTTTCCCCTGCTAATTACCGGTGAGTTACAGGTAGCAGAGAGGGTAAGGTTCAGTCAGACAAGCGCTTTTTCATTTCATGAACTATACGCTTTAAAACTGTCATTTTAATGGGTATGAAACACACTGCAAATCCCCCAAATTTCTTGTATGTTTGTGCTGCTTTTGACCGTAATGGGAGGGGTAGATTAGGCTGCCATAGGACAAAGCCATAGCTTGTGCTGTTTTATGGAGCCAAAAGAGAAATGAGACGGTTTAAAAAACGATCCAACGTCAATAATTAATCAGTATGTGGGGCAGTAACACCGAGGGTATAGTAGAATCAGATTGGACAGATTTCAACATTTTAACAATTCTTTCCCAGCGCTGGAGCCCTGTTTTGCCAGCTAGGACCCCTGATTAGCCATTACTTTAAACCACTCTGGACTAAAGGCCTTTCCGTTTCATTTTAACCCCTTTTCTACAGAAATAAGTGCCATCTGAAGTATAGCAAGACACTCCTAACGCCCCCTGTGGTCAAAGTCGGGAAGGGCATGGTGTCTGGCTTCTCTCGTAAACTCTGCGGCCTGTTTAACATTGACAGAGGTAATTCAGACATCCGTATTCACTCATGCGTGGTGAAAAGTGCGATAATGTGGCAATAGGAAAGCAAACACACACACACACACACACACACACGCATACCTATTTAACTCAGAACCGTCCATTCATTTCTATAGGCAAAGCCCTAATCACAATCAGGACACCCTTAACCCCTACCCAGCCTTAACCTTAACCATAAGTAACCAAACAAAATACAATACTTTTGGCATTTAAAAAATTATCTGAACAACATCAACGTAACAGGTTTTAATCACATTATAGTGGACAGTTGGTCTCCACAATGTAATAAATATGTAATACATAATGTAATAAATACACACACCCCAGCAGTTGTGAGGAAAAACAGAAGTAAACCTAACTACATACAATGCACCAAAGACAGTATTACACATAAACACACTTTCTGTGATCTGATGGATGAAGGGGCACATATGGGGTGGCCAGAGGTGGTAGGTACCCCAGTTAAATACCTGGCCATCCCTATTGCCACCCTGCACCAACATAATAAAAGCAGAAATATAAGTTATTATATTTTCTAAGAAGAATCATATTAAGACACCACCAAAAACATGGCTGGCCCCTGACAGTCACCCCAATCAAAATGTTCTTTTTGTTCTTCTGTCACCACTGTGTGGACATCAATACTATGCTGCTAGAATGTTTGTTTTTCTGGTGCTGTAAACAGAGTGCAGGTCAAAGATCCTGAGGGATATCGACTTTCCCGGAAACGACATTGAACAAGTTCCCGCCCCCTCACCTGAGCACTGCCAGATCCTGTGCGGGGCCCACCCTCGATGCACCTACTTCTCCTACACCACTGCCAGCTATGAGACGCAAGAGGAAAAGTACGGGCGCCACAGTGCAGAGAGAGGCACACGTCACTATTAGAGAGGGTCTCGAACGAGCAACGAATTGTGAAAAGGAGAATGTCTCTGGAGCTTAAACAAATGGTCTCATCAATGGCAATCCATCCATCCATCCACCCATCCATCCACCCATCCATCCATCCATCCATCCGCCCACCCATCCATCCACCCGCCCATCCATCCATCCATCCATCCGCCCATCCATCCATCCATCTATCCATCCATCCATCCATCCACCCATCCCTCCATCCATGTTCTGTAACAGCTTATCCAGTACAGGCTAAAGGTGATAACAATTAATGGTAAAATAAAGTGATGTATTTGTTTAGCAGATGCCTTTTTGATCTCTGTTGTCTTTACTATGTAATATATAACTTTTACATCATTTAATTATATGTATTGAGTATTGTTTCCTTGTTTCTGGGTCCCTTTAGGAAAATCTGACACATGTTCAGATTAACATCTGTTCCTTTCCTCATAGAGAGTTTATGATGAACAATACTGTAAATATGAACATGATTATATTGTTATAAATGTCGTGGTATATAATGTGCATGTTGTGCTTTAGGTATAAAATGCTTTGCTTTCTGAAGCATAATGCTGAGGAACGACCTTCAGCACCCAATCAAAATGTGATGTCTGGGATGCCAGCCCGTTTCTGCCCGCCTTCAAACAGTAAGTACTGTGTGGTGAGGTCACTTCCTGTTGTCTGCGTCACATGTCTATAACACTGTCACCTTCCCTCCTAGCCTGTGAAACGCTCACGTTCGAGAACATAGACTTTCTGGGGGCCGACAAGACAGTGCTGACGCTCGACAGTCCTGCGGCATGTGAAGAGGCTTGCACAGCTGACCCAGACTGTCAGTTCTATACTTTTGTCTACAAGACCATTACTGGGAGGTCAGTGCCAGCTTTTTGTGTATAATTAGCCCTTCATCAGTCAAGAATATCTATTACTAGTCAATCTTTACCTGGTAAATATAATCACTCACACAAAGGAGCAACTTGATCTTGTCCGGAACTTTCAGGAAGGATAAATGTGGACAGAACCGTGAACAGTGGCTCGAAAGCGTTTTTGCTCAGTTTTGCACATCTCTGCAGCTCGAGGTGCTTCCTGAAGCAAGTCATCACAGCTCCTTTGCCGAGAAAAATAGACCTTAAGAAGGATCTTGTGTCAGGATTCCACCTAAGGAGCTGTAAACCGACAGACAGAGGAATTTCAAACAGGCCAAAGGATGAATTAGCAGGTGTGGCCCATTTAAACTGGGGTACCTTAAATCCGACAAGTTACCCGGCTAAGTAAGAAATCGTGCTTTTTGAAACATGTCCCTGGTATTTCTAAATGGCTTTCCCTCTTGCTGTACTGGCACGCAGTTGGGTACAACTTGGGTATAACGTAATTCCCTGCTCCGATTTCCGACCTCCGAGGTAAATGGAATGCAGCATTATACTGGTAAATTCCCACTGAGAATTCTGCATGATGCACGCGTTGAAGCTGCACTGCGTCCAGCATCCACTTGGTCCATCCTCACAGTTATCTGGTGGCTGCTCCGTGTCTGTTGAAGGTCCCAGCTGTGGCTTGGCTCGAGAAAGCAAGCAGAAGGTGCTGGGGGGTCGCGACACGGCCCCCGGCACCTGGCCTTGGCAAGTCTCCCTACAACTGAAGCTCAGAGCGGATAGCAGGCACATCTGCGGAGGGTCCATTCTCAGCCCGCGCTGGATTGTCACCGCAGCTCATTGTGTGGAAAGGTGAGTTTCACCCAATCCCAAGATCGCTGTCACAAAGAGATCCCAGAAGCATCATATATTGATTATAAGTAATTGATCAGATGGGACAAAAAAACACTAATATTAGTATTCTTTTTACTTTAACTGTTTCACTGATAGACTGGCCCGATTATGCTTTTCAAGTTTTTCCCCTTCCTTCAGTGTGTTTTATATAGCGTTGTGTGCATGCAGATGGTCTGCAAATGCCTCATTGGTATTCCAGTCTTTACTTCTGTGACATGGTGAGGTCACCTCATAAGACAATTCTTATTGGTCGCCTACCTGCATGGGTGGAACATTTTGGGCAAGCTGACAAATTGGGCACGTTGACCAATCACAACACAGGGCTCTTCGGGGGTGGTGCTTAAAGCTCTAACAGAGAATTTCAGACAGAGGGTGAATAAAGATGAGAAAAACATTGTGTTTTCGGAACATGCAAATCGATTTTAGTAGACCCCAGAAATAAATTTATGAACAGTAAAAATGAGCATAATAGGGCTGCTTTGAAACTCATTTTCCTTGTATTCTATAATGTTAGGCAGTGAGTCGATCATGGACCCCAGAGGTTTTTGGGAGTTTCTTGTTCCTCCCATCTGCTGTCTTTTGGTCTTTCCCCCTATCAAGTCCCATTTTGAATAAATGACGTATTAATGCATTACTGCAAACTCCAATCAAGTGCCTTATTATTATAAAGCACGTTTTAACGTAACGTAAGTTCTCACCGGAACTGTTCTGGGTTTCTGCTGCAGGACTAACGCGTCGGACTACAGAATATTAGCTGGAATGGTGAAATTGTCTGAGGGAGCAAAGTTTCACCAGGTGGAATTCATTGTCAAGCACCCCAGTTATAACGAGGACACCTACGAAAATGACGTTGCCCTCTTCAGACTGAAGACGCCCCTCAAATACTCTGGTATGAGACCGGGGCCGTGGGAGTGGTGTGTGTCGCTGCTAGATAGGCCTCTGTGCCTGTGACCAGAGGGCCACCGCATCACAACTCATGGTCAGCAGAGTGATTTAATCGCTGGGCCCCTGAGCAAGGCCCCTAACCCCCAAAATGACGTTTCGGCTAAGAGCTTAACATTGGTTAAATCTTTACATAAGGCATGTGTACTCATAAAATCTTTAGTCATACCAGAAGTTTGCCCGAAGCCCAGTCAATCACAGGAATCAAATCTGTACAGATACTGTGTTTTAACCCTGCTGCTGGTGTTGTGGAGAACCCTCCCTGCTTTGCTTTTCTGGTTTGGGATGCCTCATTAAGATGGCCTCGGTTCCTCCATCTCAGTCCGTTCTTTTTAGCTGCTTGGAAGCATTAAACTAGCTGGAGCCGAGGCTCTTTCAAGGATAACATATGCGAGATCTAACCTGAGCAGTTACTGTAAGCAGACGCCCCGTCCGTGCCGCGGGTGGCGCGGTGACACTGTGCAGGAGCACATCTGCCTAATGCATTCCACGCATCTTCTTCTGCTTAACCCATTACCAGATCTGCACATATGCCCCAGTGCTGGCTTTTATTTCTGCAGCTCTGCAGGGGTCCATCTGTCTCCCGGATCGACAGAAAGAAGCAGAACTCTGGGATCAGAGCTGTACCATCACCGGATGGGGAAAGCTTGCCTCTGGTAACCGGCCGACGGATTGCATCTGCTTTCTGCCAAAAGCACAGGGGATCTATGGTGAACCTGTCCTACACAATAATGTGTTCTGAGGATTTTTTTGGCACAAATGGCGAGGATATTGAACAATAAAATTTGTAATGGTGGGTTGTGCCTGTAAAAGCAGTCAACCAATCAACAGCCAAAAACATTATGAATGACTCAATCACTGGCCAATAGCAACATTGATCATTTTATTAAACGAGGCTAGCTGAGGCCTCTGGGGTTCGGCACAGGCAAGCCTGTGATTTTACAGCACATCTGCGTCTCACCCCTCCTAAGGTGCTCTTCCCGACGTCCTGCAGCAAGCGCAGGTGCCACTCATCAAACCCGAAGACTGTGACTCTCTTCTGCTGCAGAGCAAGGTCTACAGCAACATGCTGTGTGCTGGGTACCAGGAGGGCGGCATCGACTCCTGTCAGGTACCAAAGGGGCGTGGTCTGGTCACATGACCGTCATCATGGAAAAGGTCAACGAATCAGGCTAGCAGAGTGACCTGTGTGGAGTGACGCCGTATTCGCTCTGACACCTAGGGAGACTCCGGGGGCCCGCTGGTGTGCTACACCCACGACAAGTGGTACCTGATGGGCATCACCAGCTGGGGGGATGGGTGCGGTGAGGCACAAAAGCCGGGGGTGTACACCCGCGTGGCCCACTACTACGACTGGATCCAGAACATCATCTCCTGCTGATGCCAGGCGTACCAGAATACGAGAGAGTTGAAATAAATTTTAATAAGCCTTTCAGTTAATTGTTAATTGTTCAGTTAAAAGTTTGATGACATAACCCCTGCGCTCAGTTCCCTGCACTGGCTTCCCGTTAGCTTGCGGACTGACTTCAAAGTCCTCCTGCTTACACATAAGGAACTTAAAGGCCTAGCAGCTGCCTACCTGACAGAATTACTTCAAGTTTACACGCCGCATCGTCCACTCAGATCACAGAACGAAGGCGTCCTTCTCGTTCCACATATAGTTGCCGATAAAGCATTCTGCTACAGGGCCCCTATATTGTGGAATAGTTTGCCAGCATGTTCAGATTGCCGAATCACTCTCAGTCTTTAAATCTCGACTGAAGACCTGTTACTTCATAGTAGCTGACCCGCAACCTAACACATAACACACCATAACTATGGCGGCTGGTGCTGCTGTACGTGTCATTTCTTACCTACTATGCTTGTCCATTAGTGTGTTAATGCATGTCCTGACCACCCATGCTCTCTGCCCTCCCACATGTCTGGATGGGGTTAGGGTTAAGGTTAGGGTTAGGACCTGGGGTGGGACCCCCAGAAGTTTTTACTCTGCATACTTGGGAGTTTTTGCTTCCTCTCCTCCATTGTCATCTGTCATTTCTCTCTTTCCTTCCCATGTTTTTGTATTATTTTCTTTTATTGATGTTATAATGTACCACAACACACCCATGTAAAGCGCCTTGCAGCGTTGTAAAAGGTGATTTATAAAAATTAATTGAATTGTAAAGTATTACATTTCTTTTCTTGTCATATAGTTGTTATTTAGAATGTCAGGGTGTCTATATGTGTATACGGATACTTGTTTTCAGGCACACATTTAAGGCTTGCTGTTAGGAATATCAGTACATATGTGTTTGGAGTTTTCTCCGAAATGTCGCGCAGGTGTCCGATCAGTATTCACTCACAGTGCACTTAGACAAGCAGGATTCTCTAAATATGACAAGGTCCCCACCTCGTGCCCTACCCTGCCTGCAATAGCCTTTAGGCCCATCTGTACTGAGTGGTAGGGGAGCTATTGATGGGCGTAAAATTTGTAGCGTAAGAGACGTTTTCTCTTTTGTCCACAAGAGGTCAGTGTTTAGTGAATTAGTGGAGTTTGATTTTTGAGATTCATTCATTTTTTTATTCATTCTTCTCCAGTCAGGCGTTTGTTTGTTTCAATACAACAGGCAAACAGCCGTGAGGCCTGCTCTCACTATGACTGGTGTTTGTCATCTTTTAAAGGACACTATAATACAATACAAGTGAATGTATGACATAATACGGACACAATAAGTCCTCCGACAGGCATTTGAAGGTGCCTGTGTTTCGACTCTCGTTTATAGAATAGTTTGGAGGATGTCACAGTGTTAAGAACATGAGAGGCATTCTTGCAGGCCACGCTCCCGTGTTTTGTGCTACCTCTGCCCTGCCAGTTTGCCTTTTTCCCGGTCTGCTATGACTGGGGCAGCACAGGGTCCACATGAATGGGCTGCTGGTCTCGTTACATACAGGTCAGCAGTCACAAACTGAGCTCCAGCTGCTGGAGTCTGTCCTGACAGACATGAATTACATTCTGCGTCACAGCCAGGGAGGGGAGAAGGGGCTCTGTGCTGGGCTTT
>JAODKM010000002.1:16963458-16974999 GCA_026780845.1 Petrocephalus sullivani | reverse complement strand
CCAGTGGAAAACCCCCCAAAAGTGAGCTGAACTGAACCGTGTCGTGCCGTACTATGCAGTGGAAAAGCGCCATTAGGCTCCCTTACCGTCTCTGCGGCTGCCTGCCACCCTCCAGCTGCCCGTGGGCTCACTGGTCATCTCCTCCTCCTCCTGCTCTTCCCGCAGGGTGCGCCAGTTCTCACTATCCGCACGGGCGTGCTCCTTCCGCGGCCCGGTGCCCGCCTCGTCAAAGGCCACGCGCACCCCGTCCCGCCTGGGGAGCTTCTCGAACCGCCGCTCACCTCTGCAGACAGAAACGGGCGTCAAACCGGGCCATCTTTAAGAACATTTTTACAGTTACAGGAAGAAATGTTACTGTAGTTGTGTCCTATTATAGTGAAATTCATCAGTTTGTGCATAAATAGTGAAAACAATGTCCGCTCCAATGTCCGGATTATTTTTCCCGCCTTCATACTAGCCCACACGGGTCATTTCTTGGCCCCGACATCTGCAGGTCAATCCATTCAAAAGAGGGAGAATGGGGTGGCCTTACCTGTCATCCCAGCTCTGGCTGCGATGGATCTCCCTCACGCTCCGGAAACCCCCCTCTCCATCCTCAATACTTCTTTGGTAGAACCCACTGTCTCCCCTCCCACGGCCTGCGAATCCAGACAAACATGACGGCCATCAGACGGCTTCACCTCCTTGCAAAATCCGACGTGCCTCCCTTGATTTGGAAGCCAGTCTCCCCCTATTCACGCTTCGGCCGCGTACTCACCTCTTCCGCCTCGTGTGCTCCCCCTACCCCTAGTAGCACCAGCCGGGATAGCCCCGCCTCCTTTTCCCATGAGCCTCAGCACGGCCACACTATTCACAGACATGGAGAAGTTCCTCTGGAAGACACAGAGCCAGTCGCATACATGTGTGCAGGTAAAACACCAACACAGCTGCCTATAGCTGGTAACACAAAACAGAAGGCAACTGGGCCATTCTGAGATAAAAATCAGCAGTTATTAAAGTGATATTTCCTGCAGCTAGACAACATGCTCCCCAAAATGAGTGATGTTATGATGACATCACTCACTGATGCCCGTTTCATTCACATCACCATGGACACCTGACACCATCTAGTAGTACATATCTGAGACGAGACATACAGTATTACTTCCACCTTCTGAATCCTCACTCTTTCGACAGATGTGGAACCACTGGAAACTCACAGCATTGCTTTACTTACAGATTTCAGAATGTGGTGAATTTCACACTAATACACTCATATCCCACAAGCCCTGCTTTATCGCACAGGTCAGGCTAAGAGGAGACCTTAACTGTCCTAGACAACATGGTCCCCAAAATCTATTGAGAGGACAAAAGGACTATTCAATCTATACCCAAAATGCACATCCATCACCTGGCACTCAGGCCACTGCTCAGGAAGGAGCTTCGTTGATAGTTACTAGCTAAAAGACAGAATGCACAGAAAAGCAATGCTACTCAAATAAGCCACAAACAAGGCAGAGAGATGTTGCTGCTCATGGAGTATCTGTTCACAAACCACGAACGAGTATCATGTGACCTCCCCCTAAGCCTGCAGCCTTTACCATGAAGGAGTATCGGTGACACCTGTCAATAGGTGAAAGTGCCTTTGGATGGCATATTAGAAATACCCAGAATGCAATGCACATGTAGGCAGCACAGAGAGGGACAGGTGTGTGCATCTCATGCCCACGGACTCACCTGCTCCTCCTCTGTCAACGGCACCAGGGCCAAAGGCTCGAGGGCTTCATCCTGCAGAATAGCTGCAAACTCCTTATCTTGCATGTCTTCTGGAACCTACGCCACACGTACATGGGTAAGCTGAAGGGGCGGCTCTAAGGGGCGGGCGGCCGAACGACGGGCGGCTCTAAAGGGCGACCCGGGTGCTCACCTTGTTGTCTTTGATATAAAGTGCTAGCATCTCCTCCCGGCCGTAGCGGTACTCGGCCAGCTTGTACTTTGGCATGGCGGGGGAGGGGGGAGGGGACGCCACACTTCCACCGCTGGACAGCGCACGGAGCCTGGGGGAGACGGCCGGAGGGCCGCGTTAGTATCGCCAAAGCGACAGCAAGCACTGAACCCCCCTTAGTGGCCTGAAAGTCACAGCAATGGAGTGGGGGGGGGGCAGTTACCATTCTGGGCCGAAGTTGAGAGTCTCAGCAGTCATATTCCTCTTGTCCACAAGGAGCGGAGTTTCTAACAAGGCAAGCACAGAGACAGGATTTGACTCGGGCCAGCCTGCACCACCAAGCCCGGCAAATACAGATCTTACAGCTGGCCTCGGAGGCTTTTGGCTGAACGCGTGAGACTGTGCAGTGCTGATTGGATGATGAGAGCACGGCTCCGCCCATTAAGTTAGTGATGTTATGCTGACATCACTCACTGATGCCTGTTTCATTCACATCGCCATGGACACCTGACACCATCTATTAGTATATATCTGAGTCGGGACAAACAGTATTACTTCCACCTATCCAATCCTCACAGCATTGCTTTACTTACAGATTTCAGAATGTAGTGAATCTCACGCTAACACACTCATATACCACAAGCCCTGCTTTAATGCACAGGTCAGGCTAAGAGGAGACCTTAGCTGTCCATAGGAGCAGCAGCGTTCCCAGGCTGTCACAGGAGACGGCAACCTATAAGCACGCACCTTGTCCGACACTTGGGTGCAAACGGCCTCCACCACCTGGACCCGAGCCAGAAGGCCAGCTTTTAAGAGAGCTGTTATTTCAGCTATTTGCTTATGGCGTGAATAAATCACATTGTGGGCAGCGCGGGGAGGCTGACGCCCTTGGCAGAGGTCCTGCTGTAATAATCCCGGCTGCCCATCGCAGCGGCCACGCAAGCACGGCAGGTAAGTCCCTGGTAACCGGTCAGCTCAGTTTGACTAGGATGCTTTTAGCGCTTACCGGCTTCATGCCCTTTCAGAGAGAGGGCGCCGCATGGGCACGGGGTTGGGAAGGGGGGGGGGGGGGGTGTCCGAGTGCCTTACCCTGTCCAGTGGAGCGGACCAGGTGGGAGTGAGCTGCACCAGGCTGGGTATAGGTCAGGCTTGGGTGAAAGGCCAAACGGTGTTTACTGCTGCTCACAGAGTTTCCGGGGGGGTAATAGCTGCCTAATTTGGAATGGGGTAAGGGTCTTGAAGAGGAACCGGAGACGCGGCCCTCAGCCACAAAAGAAAAAAAAAAAAGGAAAAAAAAACAGACCACACACCCCCAAAAAACAAAAACAGTAACAGGAACGATGATGGAAAAATAAAAACAATAATACTAATATCAATAAAGCAAATGTTCAGCTGCAGGCATAAAAATGAGAAAGAGCAGTGTGGAGTGTGTGAGGCGAGCAGCACCAGGCTCCTCCCCTTCCTCCCGCCGTCTCTGGCTGCCCAAACCGCCTGTCACAGCACTTCCTCTCTGCTCAGCTCCAGATTCTTGTGTGTGTGTGTCTCTCTCTCTCTCTCTCTACTTTCCTTCCTCCTGCAAAAATAAAAAGGGGGGAGGGAGTGAGGCTCCACTGCCGAGCAGGCGCGGGGGTGTCACCCCCCTGGCGAAGCAGAGTCGCTCTTGTTGAGTGGAGGGGGGCTTTATCAGCTGCCCCCCTGCCCCTTCTGAGACAGGCCTAAAACACACTCACACATACAAAGACCTTTGTTTCACCATTTCAGAAAACAGTGGCAGAGCAGCAGAACCCACAAGCTGACCTTAACTCTGAGCAAACTTAGATGCGACGCCCAAACGGAAATAAGCGACTAAAATCAAGGTGGATATATGCGGCTGGTTGGATGGAGCGGGTTAAACCCTAGGTGAACGGGGAGCACGCGGTCAAACATCTTCAAAGACCAGCAACCAAAGCTAATTTGAGGAGGGACAGTGTCAGTGTGTATAACGCATAAGGAGAGCACTCACCAGAAGGTGCTGGCGAGAGAGATAAGGGAGAAAGGGGAAGGAATATAACAGACTCCATACCAGAAAAAAGTGTTTACATTTAGTACTGAAATGCAAGGTCATTTTTGCATAGCAAAAGATACGATATGTACGTGCAGGTAGAAGGTGTCCAAAAAGTGTCCTTTGTAGAATACATACATGGGAATATTATACTTAATTCAAAAGTAATACAGGGCCTTTCGGTACAGCTGACATCACACTCAAGGCTAAGATTTGGCCCACCCCCCCATTATACATTTTTAACTACAGACTTTCACTAGTAGAAACATGCATGTTCCCTCAGGCTTCAGTTTAGAAAAGAAAGAGAAAAAAAAACATGATAAAAAGCCTTATATTTTATAAGAGTCTGCATCATTCTCTATTGAGTAATATAGCAATTGTGCAAACAAATGGGGAGAAAAATCAAATGTGAATGTGAATTATCAAACACACAGCACCTGAGTGTCGCTTGACGTGACGTCAGCCATCATCATGACAGAAAACAAGCACGGACAGCGGTGCTTCCAAGCCCGGCCATTTCCACACTGAACATTCCAAAGACCAAACTCAAAAGTTCCATTTCAAAAGGTCAGCTCCACTAGTTACACTAATGCAACTTATTCCTGGAATGAGACGGAGCCATAGGAATCACTAGGAATTCTGACTAGCTTGCAAGTACCATGAAAATTATCAGTGCTTGCATTTCAAGTCAGAAAAAGACACTGATCTCGTAAGTTTTAAAGTTTCTGAACTGGAGTTAGTCTTTACAACAATGGCATTTGCTTCTCACCAATCATCTTGCCGCGCTACCTTTAGGTGCTGCTTAAGGCAGACAGTTTAAGCCTGTCCCTCAACAGGATATGAGCTGTGTGTTGGTAACTCACCCAAGGACAACACTTTGATTTTTTTAAAAATCGACCTACGTAACTCTGACCTTGTGCGTGGGATGCTCAGAACTAAGTAGCATAAAAAGGCACCAGAACCCAATGCAATCACTCAGCTACTTCATTTGCGTGGAGGGGGACGACTTAAACGGACATGCCATTCATACGGTCAGCCTGCGATGCTGCCCTGCAAGCCCAGCCTTTGAGACCCGCCGTATCATGTCATATTACTAGACCTCAGCATTGCTTTATTTAACGTTCAAGGAACACGTCAATGTTTGGCATACTTGTCTGATGTGCAGCAGATTGAATTTCTACAGGAAGGAGATCAGCAAGCTCACAGTAGCTGCTATACACAGCCGCAGAACAAGTAATGCTTGTATATTCCAATAAGGCTGTTTTGTGTCATCTGATCAAGTCACGTGTCACAAACATACTCCTGTAATGCACATCTCCATCAAGGCAGCAAGTCACCATGCCATGCTCACACCTTTTTCTTTGTTATATCGCATGACTATAAGAGAAAGGTCTTTGTTGGACCTGGACACGCAGGAAACAGCACCTCATGAACAAGGCGGACATGGGAATCAGGGCAGAAGACTAGTATTGACATAGAATCCAAACATTGGGCTGCTAATGAGGCCAAAGTATTATCCAAAGGGCCACAGCAGAAGCCCTCTGGGGTTCAAAATAAGAGTTGTTTTTTACGTGGGTGGTACATTCCATTTACAAAGGCCGCTTTAAAACATTAGCTTGCAAACCCAAGTTTTGCCCTTAAACTTCAAGTTTATTAAAGTCAGCTGGCATTTATGAAAAACACAAAATAGATCGTGGGAGGAACCAATGCAGTCGACCTCAACTAAGATCATGTAGGCCCATTCTTTAAACACTTAAAGAGAACTTGAAGACTGAAACCCTTTCCCTCATTTGCAGTCAGGATGCAGTCAGACAAGCTACTGTGCTGAGTAAACACATTGTGGGTGGGGGGGTGGCACCTTCAGATTTCCAAGCTCTGGGGTCTTACCAAGTAAAATGAAAAGATGGGTTTGCTTATCATGTCATTACCTTCAAGCAGTCTATATCTTTGATGCATTTTGCACAAGAAATCATTTGATACCATCTATAGTCTTGGCTCTCAAATTGCACAGTCCAAGTCCAAACAGCTTATGAACCTTGTGAGATGCATCCTATAGCATATACGGGCACACAGCCAGTACGACCGCGGCTCTAGTGTCCCAGCAGAGAAGAGGGCTGCACTGCCCTGGACTAGCACCTCATTACCCCCACCATTTCGGACCCATTCCATGGATAACGGGTACAAATGGCTGCCAAAAGCAACAGCGATACTGGCGGTTGGCTGGGTTGGGGGAGGGGGGGTATTATTTTATGCATCACCTTGTTGACCCATGTAAATTGAAATGCTTCAAAGTCCATTTCTGGGGAAGAACAAACATGAAAATGTATATGCATCTCATTTGGGACTAGGACTGGAATGCAGAAAACTCATAGAGGAACTGAGGACTTCAGGATATTGCACTAATGAAGTTGCATCCATTTTTATCCATCAAAAGAAAAAACTTCCACCAAAGGGTTTTCATGAATTTTACAAACCCTCAGATGATTTTCTCTCATCAGCACATGCCCACAAAACCCCAGGAAACCTGCTTGGATGCTTTAACGTTTGGGCTGACATCCCCCTGCGAGAGAGGCCCAAAAACTCAGATCATGGTGGCAGATGGGGGGATAAAACCCTGGATCTTGAAACCTGCGTCATGTTAGGTCTCAGGCTCGATAAATAGAGTAACCACCTCCACAGGTTTTTAACAACAAGGACTTTTAACAAGGCATTTAGGTAAGCCAACCATCTTCTACCAGCTTATTGTGATTAGGGGGCATGAAGTTTATTCCAGGGAGCACCAGTCACAAGCTGGTGTACAGCCTGGAGAGAATGCCAGTCCACTTCAGGGCATGCACACGTGCACACGCAGTCATACACTATGCCAATTCTTAATTAGTATGTTCTTGGACGTGGAAAGTAAGGCAGAGTACCTGGAGGTAACCCACGAGGCATGGCAAGAACATACAAAATCCACATACAGTGGTGGTGGGATTTGAACCCCCACCCCTTGGCGATTTCAGGAATCAGTGCTAGCCACTGAGCTGCACACATTAACATAATGAACTGTAAAATAAGTCCTAATTTCACACCAATCTGATTTGTCTTTAGCTTCTATTTGGTAACTGCAACACAGTAAATGCATAATTCCAATGCACACACAGTTATCCATCTGGGAATTAAACAACATTAAAAAAACAGTGGAAAACGGGCAAAGTAATAACCAATATAATTAGTGTGCTCACGCGGTGCATGTTTCCGAACAAGATAAACAGAGAGCTAACAAAAACCCGATTATGCGAGGAGAGACCCTGAATGCCAAATCTGTGGGTATTTACATTGGACAGTGACACATCTGTGACTTCTCTCAATATCAGCAGGTGATTAACTTCACTGGTGTCTAAAGTGCGTGCTTGAGAGCAGTGAAGGTTTGGCTGCAGTGCATACATTTCATTAAGTATTGTTAGACAATCACTTTAACTTAAAGTAAGGGGAAGCTGCAGACAGCAGACAAACAGACCTGGGTTTGGGCAATGGACGTTCACACTCAGTGCAGTGTCACACACACTCTCTCATATATACAGTGCAAAGTCACACACTTTCTCATACACACAGTGCAGAGTGACACACTCATACACAGACAGTGCAGAATCACAGTCACAGTGCAGTCGCATACACTCTCATACACTCAGCGCTGTGTCACACACAGAGCCAGTGCAGAGTCGCACACTCTCATATACACAGTGCAGTCACATTCACAATGCAGTTGCATACACTCTCATACACACACAGTGCAGAGTTGAATACACTCACATACAAACAATGCAGAATCATACACAGACACAAAGTGAAGAATCACACTCAGCGGAGTCACACTAGCACTGCAGTCGCACACATTGTCATACACACAGTACAGTCACTCACACTCTCATACACAAATAGTGCAGAGTCACACGCAGACACAGTGTGAAGTCTCTTACAGACACAAACGGTGCAGCCTCACTCATGCTGTCATAGACACAGTGAAACAGAAGTTACAATCATTAGAGTCATACACAGACAGTGAAGAGTCACACACTAATGGTGCTGTGTCTCACTATGGTGTATCATAAGCACATTATGTACAGTCTCTTACATGCACGCTCTCTCTCACACACAAACACATACACAGTGCAGCGTCTCTCACACACACGGGGCAGAGACTGTCACAGACACAGACACACACAGTGCAGCCTGTGTCACCCGCATGCACACACACGCGGCGTCCCTCGCGCGCACACACACACACACGCACACACGGTGCAGGGCCCCAAGCACACGGTGCAGAATCTCTCTCACGCACTCCCTTCACCACCAGCACTCGGATAAACAAACATGGAGACACGTCGCTGCCCCCCTCCCCCCAACACAGAGTCGAGTGATTGCAGGTCGATAAAGGACCGAGCTGAGGCGGCCCGGACTTCCTGTAAGCCCCCCAAAAACGGCGGAGGTGCAGGGGACGGAGAGGCGTGCGTGTGTGTGGCCGGGGCCTCCCGCCAGCATTCCCACACACAGCCCTGCCCACATCCCCGGCAGGCCCTCCAACTCTACGCCGCTGCTCGCCCAGGCCTCCAGCAGCCGCGTCTAAGCACACGCATAAAAAGAGGGAGCTCGGCGGCCGCCCCGGGGAGCCGAAACGCGGCGAAATGCACCGCGCACAGCCCTAAGAGCGGCGCTCCGGAGAGCGCCAGAGGCGGCCGGGGCCGGGGCCGGGGCCGACGGAGGCGGCGCTCACCTCCGCAGAGCCGCCGCTAGCTGGCTGGTGTGTCGGGCGCTTCGGCCGGGTCCCGTCCTCACTCCTTGTGCATTGGTGTGCGCCTTCGCCTCGCTGGGTGCTTCGCCTCGGTGTCGCGTTTGTCGCTGTGTCCCGCTCCGTCCGTCGCTCGCCCCTCGCCGACGCTCGCTGCGTGTTAATACGTGCTCGCGCTCGCTCCTGTTGTTTGTGTTTTAGAAAGATGGCCGTCCTACCCGCACCACGTGACTCCTCTTTGGGGGGCGGGGGGGCGAGGGGTTGTAATTAACTACCAACATTATTATGAAAATGTATATTGTGTGGAAGCGGGGGTAAAATGTAGCATCGGTGTATGTGTGACTTTACGGCACGCGTGGTGATGTAACCATATGATTGTCACGGAGGTGCACTGGTGCCTGGAACAATAAAAAGTGACCAAAGCGTAGCTCCAAAACTGCTGCTCTTCCAAGGACTGCTGTCCTGCACTACAGGGGAAGATCTCTTCTCGTATCTCGTCCTGTGTGTGGGAAAGAGTCCCCGACCACCCTTCAGGTGCATCGAGCCACTGACACCCATGACTGTGTGATTAAGTCCTGTGCGTGCCATAAAAGGCATGCTTTCTGTAATAGTGACAATAAAGATGTATCTTATCTTATATCTCGAGCAGTTACTTAATCCGAAGTCGGACAAGCCAAAGAAAAGGGGCCCAGTATGGAAGCTCCAGGTCCTGCTCAGGTCATCCGGAGGGCTTTGCTGTGGCCCTGTTAGCAGGTTTTCTTTTCTATTGTGGGAAACGGGTAAACGGGCAGCTCCCAATGTGGGAGGGCACCCTCTCCAAATTTTACTGGTTATCCGGCGCTGTATAAACTGCCCCATTATTTTAGAGACCAGTGGTAAAATGATTGCGCCCTTATTAAGAAAATAGGTCAAACAAATGAACAGAAAATTAAATTAAAAATAGGGGCATTGAGACCTATTAATAGCCCGACATATGCATTGTGTGTGTGTGTATACGTGCACACACGGGCTATAAATCCGTTATGTCATAACATTACATGTCCACTTGAAGGCAGTATAGCCCAGAGTTACGCGATAGCTCGCAGGTTCTCTTCCTGCTTGGACTCGAACGCTGTGATTGCGCTACCTCGCCGAATTCCGCACCGTTACCCAGCCTGCAGCCCTTGGCTGCTGTGTGCCCCGAGAAAGCAAAAGGCTGCATCAGCACAAACGCAGAAGCTTCTCACAGCAGTTTAAAAGTTAGCAGGGGCCTAGATCGATTAAAGAAATTGTACAGCACGTTATGGCGAACGGTGGCATTAGTGGCGCCACCTGGGATCGCCGTTTATTGCAAAATGAACTGATAGGGGACGCGATTTGTCCCGTATTTTGGTACACATGTTATAGAGAGTTTTCGGCCGGTATTGCTTCCCTGAGGTGTGGAATATGGCACTTATCAGTGGGTCTGATAGCAATAGCAATCTGCAGTCAGAAGTGCAACTGGTCTCCACACTGAGGTTGTTTCCAGCTGTCAT
Source organism: Petrocephalus sullivani (assembly GCA_026780845.1). Classification (NCBI taxonomy): domain Eukaryota; kingdom Metazoa; phylum Chordata; class Actinopteri; order Osteoglossiformes; family Mormyridae; genus Petrocephalus; species Petrocephalus sullivani. Next base: position 16,964,752 of record JAODKM010000002.1, on the reverse strand, counting down.
TGCCTATTCTGTGTTATGGCAAAAGGCAACATCCGCTAATAGGAAAGCAGCGTGAGCGTCATCTGAAAAAGCTGGGCCACTCTGCCTCAGTTATAACTGTGTGATTGTCAAATCAGTAGCCACAAACTAAATCTGAAGCGTATGATTAGGAGAAAGACCGAAATCCATCCATCTTCCTCACCCTGGTATACAATACAGAGATGGAGTCAGCCCCTACCAGGAAGGAGGCGTGGAGAACACCTTTGATTGCATGCCTGCCCATCAGAGGACACAAACTCACACACGATGGGCAATTTTTGCCACTTTTCCAGTGGCATGCCAGAAAGGGGCTGTACCTCACCCGTCCTGTGAAGGTTCAGCACCTACTTTTTCAAGTAGGAGGTTAGAAATTTTAAAGTTGCCGGGAATGCATCATTACATCGCAATGTGCGATCCTACTAATCTGTGCATATTGATGGAGATCAGTGGGTCTTTCTCGTCTCTGTGCATTTCGACCAATCAGATGTCGTTGATGCAGCCGGACTGGTTTGGTAACGCTTTCGGCCTTGCTAGTAGCCAAGGCCTCGGCGTGCTTCTCTGTGGCAGTGAAATGGCACCATTAGAGATGACTACGCCTAGCTGCATTTTTATGGACTGCTGGCGTTAACGAGAAGACGGGGTTAGGATGCCTGAGAGTTGGAGATGCATGAGTAAATTGAAGGGGGAGACAATGTGTTATGCACATACACTACGACATCTTTTGTACAGTGTGCTGTGTTTCATGCATGTCTCGTTGCTTTTCCTTAGCAGTACCAATCTCCTGTGAGTATCTTGATTTGCTTAGGGTCAGTTAGAGTTGCCCGTCTCAACTCATCTTGCTGGTCTTCGTGAAAATCACAAAAGGGAAAGACAGCGGGCGAGTTTCCCCGGCTGGTCGGCGGGGCGATCGGGGTATGATGACAGCAGCGACGACACGCGCCCGTCAGCACGGCGCCCACGTAACAGGGCACTTCCTGTGCAGATGAGTGTGCCTGATACACCACGGACCCCCCGCTGGCACGGAGCGCTGCTGACTGGGTGGCCCTAGACGCTCGGGTTTCACAAACCATCCTGGCTAGAGATTCACCCTCCGGATCTGACCTCCTCTGGATCCTGGAATGAAGTGAGTTTTCCTGATTCCGGCATGACCTTTCTCAGCAAAACAGCCACTGATCATCTCGGGTGACGACAAAAGCTAATCAGCAAGCCATACCACCCCGCCCCTCCCCCCCCCCCCCCCCCCGCCGCCCCCTGCCCCCCCCCCCTCCCCCCCCCC
>JAODKM010000002.1:16949290-16961436 GCA_026780845.1 Petrocephalus sullivani | reverse complement strand
ACGCTCCTTCTGAACACTTCAGCCCAACCCCCCCCCCCCCCCCCCCCCCCCCCCCACCCCGACGCGCCCCCCCCCCCCCCCCCCCCCCCGACAATCAGCCATCACGGAGCAATCACTACACAGCTCCTCGTCTCGTCTTCCCACGGATCCGTGCCGTCTTGCTCACCAAAGCTTCCGTTTTCTTTGCGTGTGCAGGAAAGGGGAGGTCATCTCTCTTGGGTGACCCCGAGGATTTGAATGTCAAGTACAAATGGATGGATTGACATGATCAGCACTGAAGGAGAAGCGGGAACAATGAGAAATCAATGTAACCGACAGAGAGGATGGTAGGGAAAACGGCCCGTACCCAGAGTGCCTCAAAATGGGCTGATGGTGTGACCCAGAAGCGAGGCCTTCCTGCACGCGGCGCCTTATCAATCACCCCAACAAATTTCCTCTCTTGGTTTTCATTCATCTTTTTTTTATCTAAGAATAATATTTTGAATTTAAATACCAAATAGCTCTGTGAGAAAAGAAGAAAAAAAAAACTGGAAAAAACTATACAAACATCCTTCAAAATATTTGCATCGTGACAAGGCCTGATTGAGAGGCATTAGAAAAGGAAATGACAGCAAAACAATATTGTACAAAACAGGACAAACAAAGTTTCTTTAGGGTCCAGAAAATCCAGCAGTTCCCATCGTTGGGGCCGACGGACCAGCGTGTGTGAGACGGGCCAGGCCAGGGGGACCGATCTGCCGGATGTCCTCACTGTTTTTCCAGGCGGCCGTGTTATCGGTGGGAGTTCGTCTCCGTGAGTCAGGCGCAGACTCCAGCGTTCTCACGTAGCCCAACCATCACCCCGACTGAACCCGACTCCTGCCTGCCCAGCTTCCTGTCCTTTGTCCCCATGAACTTGCTGAGGACACCCAGAGACATGCCTATGCACCGGCTGGCGCACATGATCGCTCCCTGCATGAACATTACCCTCGCCATCCACGCTCTTGGCTTCCAAACTGGCAGGTATATGTATAAATGATCGTCTTATAAATGTGACATGATGAACATTCAGAAACAGACCTGTAGGTAATGCTGGTATGAGGCACAGGGGAGGTGAGGATAGCTGAGTTTGGTCAGTCTCTGTGCAGGGATTGCCTAGCTGTGCTGTCACATGGGTATGGTGGGGGCGGGGCATGGGCATGGGGGGAAAGGCGGTCACTAGCGCACAAACATGGTGAGTTACGTGACTGTCAGACACATGAATGTCCACATCCCCACAGCTTAGTTCATCCAGTTCAGTGCTACAAACACAGTATGCTGTCCTATTTTTCAGTTTATGTGGATTATTCTCATCCTGCGATTCTGGGCTGGTCCATCTGAGTGCTGCCCCCTGCTGTACTGTCTGTGCATTGCTTTGGAAATCCATTGGGCCTGTTCTATGTCCCATCCTGTTCAATGCAGCGCTCCAGTCAGTTGCCCCCACCTGTCCCAGAGAGCGCTGATCAGCCGACGTCCCGGCGACAGACTGCTGCTGAGGCCAGCAGGAGGCGCACTTTACCACGCAAGAAGTTTGTGTGGACGCGGAGCAGCTCAGGCATGGACGACACATTCCAAGTTTCCTCATGAACAGTCCCATCTGTAGGAGGGATGTATTCCTGAGGCGGGCCAAGGGAAGGGGTGGTGACAGCGGAAAGAGAGGTCAGTATTCCTCCCATTCTGTACCAACCTGCACAATCTTCCCCACAGGGTCACAGAGGAGCCTATGGCAGCCAATCACAGGGCACAACACAGGGGGTATCCTGGACAGGATGCCAGCCAATCACAAGGCACAACACAGGGGGTATACTGGGCAGGATGCCAGCCAATCACAGGGGAGACACCTTCATGTAAACACACACACACACACCTTGATGGCAGTTCACCTAAACTGCATGACCATGTTAGGAAAGTGGAGTGTGAGAGACGAGCCCCATGAGCAGGGAGCAGTGTGTGGCTCAGTCGACTGAGCATCTGTGCCTGTGATTGCAGAGCTACTAGTTAAAGCTCAGGCCTTGGCAGCACAGTCACATGTCTGTGGGCCCTTGAGTGCTGCCCTTAAAAATGTGTCCTTAACCCCAGCTCCAGGGACTCTACATGCTAGCTGACCTTGTGCTGTGTGTCTCATGGAGAGCGCTATGGGGTAAGCAAAAGGAGAATTAATCCCTGTGTGGGTTAATAAGGCACCTCTATTCTATCCTGGAGACATGCGAGCTGCCTAGTGAGCCAGTCAATTCACACTGCACACAGCAAAACAAAGAACAGAAAAAGCCTGGTCAGCCATAAACAGCAATTTAAGCCTTTTTGTGCTTAACAAAAGTTGTCAGGAATTCAATCAGTGTGAAGGAATGAAAGGGTAAGTGACTACACACTGATCTGGCGGCTTCTGGCCCTGAGCTTCCGGAAAATTTCAGTGCAAACCAGACAACAGATAAGGAAAAGGAAAGTGCTTGTGTCTGATGCTCTCAAGACGGCTCTGGAGCTGGCCGGGAAACACCAGGGACCAGACGGAGACTTGATGGGTTTGATGTCCCAGCTGGCTCTCTTCTCCACCATATTTTACTAACTGAAATTGGGTACCTAGACCAAAGGACCTTTTACGCCACATTAAGCCACACCCCCACACTAAAGGGTGCCCCCCTCCCTCCACCTGGCTCACCTGAAAGTTGAGTCTGCGTATCACTTGTCTGATGCTGAGTATGTTGCTATGGCTGTTATCCAGCTGGTTCTGCAGCATCGTGCTGGTGACTGAGGCCCGGACCACGCTGATGGCCTTAGAAAGTAGCCACAGGCCCGACTGCACCTCTCGGGCCTGCATCTGGGCCTGCAAAATGCCATCAATGCAGAAAGATGCATTCACTGTGTTAGGGAAACCCGGACCCATTTACTTAGGAGCTCTAACAGGTCCACTGCTTTCACCCGTGAGGACAGCAGAAAGTGCAGGGTGATGCTGGAGAGGTGTCTGATCCCAAACAACCAGCTGTACACCCAGGTGAAGCATACCAGTCACGATCCTGCCCCGCCACTTCAGCTCAAGGCAACCGAGACACAGATAACAATGGCGGCCGGATTGGCAAGGGAAACCACTTCCAACACGATCGAACGGACCGAGACAGGCGGCTCCTCACTCACGTCTTCCTTCTCCCAGACGGCAAAGTCGACGCTGGTCTGGGGAACTGACAGAGGCTCAGCTAGGATGCAGCCTTCACTGCAACTCTGCTGGGGGGGCATGCAGAATTTGTATATCAAAACAGGGCACTCCTTGACATGTGGAGTTTGTTGCATTTTTAAAGGGACAGACCCTTTGTTTTGGTTATGGTGGATGAATAGGCAAGAGGCCAATACATCAATTGTTTTTGAATATTACAGTTCTATTCTAATAATATCCCAGAATTTGGTCCCTGAACATCTACTCCATACACCATGCAGTTCAAAGCTCTCCCAATAAACCCCAATCCAACAGCAGTCCTACATCAACCCAGTGCACAGCTCCTGGGAGATGCTGACAGCATCCTCTCACCATGGCGACCTCCATGTCCCGAGCTTCCTTGATAAAACGGTCCAGCACTAGCGGGTCGCAGATGGGTCTCAGCGGAGAGGGCAGACCTGAATGGGTCCACTCTAGAACCATCAACAGCACAGCGACGAGTCCTACACCAGTGGATGAAAGAGATACATTACTATGGTGAAAAATAGCAGAGAATTCAGCTTTCTGCAGTTAGAAGAGAGTAAATAATACAACATTCAGTAAACCAAATTAAGTACAGTGAGGTAATACAAAATGAAGTCTAATATACAATTCTTATAATCTCTGTGCATGTATACAGAAGATAAAATACTGTTGAAATAATGATTCCAATTAAGCATTTAGTCAGAGAAAACACTGGATGCCCGCAGGACAGCACTTATTTCAGTGGCTCAGTGCCCAGTCAGCATGACAGCACTTCAGGGTGTAGTGCGTTAGGTGCCAGTCGCAGGTAACACGCTGCAATGACGGCAACTGGTCACTAGGAGGAGCAGCTTTTAGACAGTTGGAAAAGACATACAGGGTTCATATAGCTGTGTGCAGGGCTTTAACCCTAAACATCATAGAAATCGAACCTGAACTGCAGCAGGTGTTCAGGCTCCATTCAAAGGCCCAACATAAAAAAAAACACGTAATGATGGCAGGTCCTTCATACGCCTCCTCATCTGCCCTTGACCTGCCGTCCACATCTCAGGCAAACGAATGGGTCTGCTACGGTGGGTTATCGCATTTTAACAGCTGTCTTGTCATCACACTCTTGCATTTCCACAAAGGCGTGACAAGACGAGGACCAATATTTCGGCGGGGCGCTTGTGTTATGATCTATCTTTGACTATCACCTCTCTCCAACCATCTGTAAGTGCTGCACAGGAGCCTGAGACCTTCTGCTGTGGGTCATGTGGACGGCTTGTGTCTCCTCCTGCACAACAGGCCCTTTTAGGACAGTCTTCACAGGGATACAACCAAGCTTCACATATGACAGCCAGCGGCAGCATATTCTTAGAAAGACTGAGAGAAACAGAGGACAGCAACCTCACCCTCCTTTACATTATTTAATCATTTAGCGGGTGCCTTAAGCTCAGAGAATAAGCTAATAAGATAAGCAAAGTGGGAAAACCTTCTTGGACGAGAACCTAGAAGCCTCATTTGTTAGTCACCACTGTAGACCTGTTGGACCAATGGCAAGCTGTGACAGCCATCAGTGGCACAAGGTTGTCTTTGGATCGGGTGCTGATTAGAGGACCAGGTGAAAGAACTTCATCTTCTGTGGCCCAGAGTCCACAGTGCATCCCCACTCACTGGGTGTTAGAACATGTCTCAGTTCTTAGAGAGCAGCTCTGGAACCTCAGAACTCTGCAGGTAACTCCTCAGCCACCAAGAGTCAATAAGAGCCTAAGCTCCTGCATAACACACGTGAGCAAATAATGAATCTGTGTTTCTGCTTCTCTGCAAGCTCCCAGATCATTGGACAGGACTCTGTACAGTCAGGTCAGCTGCCATGCAGTCCGGACATGACGGCTTCCAAAAATAATGACGTGCGTCACGGAGAACACACACCCTGCATATGCCACGGCTGCGTGGGACGGAAATAAGACATGAGTGTATATGGAAGTGTGGCCTCCAGTCCGGCGTCATGTTCGGCTACGGTCTTGACCCCTGACCTCAGGCCTCCTGAATGGTTTAAGACCACTCTGTCAATGTGCTGAGCTTAAAGATACACAGCACTGAAGCAGACAGATGGAGACTCTTATGCCAAACATGTGAGAGAGGGGCAGGCCAAGACAAGTATATTGTAGTCTATGTAACACGCCTACGATTGAGTACCAGTCTCTCTGTGTCATCTAAAGCAGCCTCAAAGCGGTCACATAGATAGCATTGCATTATCCCTACTGTATATCAGTGACAGCATGACACAGCAGCTTTTTTCCCCTAAGAGCTGTGGGAATCCCCAAGCTGAAGGGCTTTCCACACAGTGACTTTGCTTTTCGATGAGTCGGGGCCTCTATCAGGACTTAGTCATTCTGTGCTTCAGCATCAGTAACAGATCAAGTGACCTGTGGTCCGGGTCTAATTTGCAAAGTCACGGTATCGGTGCCTGTCCCTTTTGGACGAGAGCTACGTGATCCATGCCGGACTAGACTGGCCAGATATCAACGGCCGTGGCCTGCTGAGGTTGGCAGAAATGACTTTTAGAGGGAAGTGATGTTCTACCTACTATAAGCTGGTTTGGACAGTATATGTTACGTGATGGATGGGGTGGGGGGTGTGTGTATGTGTTAAAACACTTCATCGTTTGGTTCTGAGAATCGAGAACTGCTGTTAATTGCTGACAGTTCAGTAACCAAACTTGTCCTGAAGTGTTTGCATCATGACCATGACACTACAAGATTTATGCTACTAACACCGGCCACTACAGTTCCTGAGGTCACAAAAGTTTCCCCCTTTTGGGTATGCCACCATCTCTGGGGCACCCTTGACATTCCAGGCATATCTATGAAGGTGAAAGTCCGAAAGACTTTAAAGCAACTTGCTCAAGCAAATTAACCAGTAACTCAGGGATTCAGTCATGCTGCACTTCAGGGTGGGTAACTAACTGACGAGTAAACAAGCCGCTTAAGAGAAGTCAAGCTCACAGCTGAAGTCCTATAGCAGAAGCAGTGTCACAGCTGGTTGGCAGTGATTGGACCGCGATTGGTCAATGTCAGACGCTACTTTTGGCCTCCAATTGGGCCTCACTTTTCTGTTCCTACTCTACCTTAAAGGTGCAGATTTACCATTGGCTGCCAGAAATTTTGACATGAGGTGTGTTGTGAATAGTCAATCATAGCTGGTCACAACCAAATTATTAAAAAATATATATAAAAATAAAATTGCTTACAAAATGAACAAAATCGTTATATCTAGGATGATATCAAACCAAACAATATTAGCTAAATTATTAAGATAACATTTGAAATCAACAGGTCTTGTGATTTGGTTATAAACGTTATCATTCATTTATTGCAGTAATTAATATATATGTTTCTGTCTAGGGTTTGAGAGGTAGATAAATTAGATAAATCACAAAAACTCACAATGACTAATTAGTAGATTCACATATTTACTGACACTGATATGCGGTAATTGATGCTCATATTTATTTTCCCAAACAACCACAATGGCCGCAATGATTTAGCTGGTTGTAGAAACACACGGCTCCAAGTATCATACATGCACACGATTAATTTTACCATGAAAATGTTAAGCATGCCCACCCCTTACAATCGAAACAGTACGATGTTTATAACTTCCCGACCCTTTCATGAATACCAAAATACGAAATAAAGTAATCTTTCATCTCATTAAATAACTTTGACAGATGAAAATTTTTATATCGGTTGACACTACTGTGTGGCTGACATACTTATTATACATCTCTGCGTCACTGGCAGTGAAGTATATATTTTGCCAATTAACGTTAACACCAGGGTAAACTTCTTTGGTATTGATTAATTCCCGGTATTACTCAGGACAGTCCGTGTTTAAGGTACAGATCAGGTTAAAAGAGCCTGACCAGCGAACCCCAGAATTGCTAACCGGGAAAGGGAGCGCTGTCATTCAGACCCGGTCCGCGGACAGCGCGTTGTAAGGTTCCCAAAGCGGCGTGCACACTGTGATCGTGCCGTAGTTTGGGGAAGTTCTTTTAGAGGACCTGATCTTTTTTAAGCAACCCTGCATTTCCATTTGGACCAAGTATGTCACATTTATCACTGGCCCTGAAAATTACGGTCGCACCCGGAGAAGTTCGAGAAGTTCCCGGACTAAGGACCACTGAATGGAACATAGCATTTCGCGTAAAAATGATAAGCTTTCGTGTGCATGAGAACATATACAGTCGGTCTGTTTAAACAGTCTGCCTTAAAGGCTTCTGGCACATTTAGAGAACATACCATGAAAAGGTAGAATCGCCGTAGTAGGGTGCGCATGTTAATAGACATGATAATCTGGGTGAAAGAAAGGCTCGTTATCTGTGCAGGATTCGTGCATTTCCAAACTATTGGAAACGGAATTATGTATTATGTATATATATATATATATCATATCATATTTAAATGAAGAGCAGAAGGAGCGGAGAGCGTGCGCGGCGCCCACGCCGTTCCCACGCAGCCGGAAAACTTCACAGCTGCTTAAGTGGCCGCGGCGCGCTTGGAGCTCAGGGACCTGTCCAGCCCACCGCAAAAAGCGCTTTTCTCGCTTTACATCACAGCTTTTGGCAAAGCCCTGGAAAAGCCCAGCATTACCTCCACTCCACGGGGCGCGGACAGAGCTGAAAATCGGCAGGCATTCAAGCTGCATCCGTCGCGTTTTGCAGCGGAATGCAAGACAGCCGTCCTTGGTAGAAAGCAGGAGAATAAGCAGCACCGGGACGCACTGAAGCATCTTATACTCACGGGGTATCTCCATGTCGGAATCCACATAGTCCCTCACGGCGCCCGCGTCTCACCGCCCATTGGCCCGTCTATCGGCCATTAATTGAAGCTCAAGCTCTTTAAGGATTCCTCGCAGTGTTTGCACTTATCCGGTAGGTGTTTCTGAGAGCCATTCGTTTGATTTTTTTTTATCGATGACAACAACAATAAAATCGCATTGTCTGGTGATGATTGTTTGAAGTACTTCCTCTATTTTGAATAAGCTTTATTTTTTCCATAGCTATTCTCGAAGTATCCCAAAAATGAAAATTGAACCAAAAAAAGAATATAGAGAATATTATGTTTTGTCTTTTTTAAGTGATGATTCGCACATAAACTTTCTCCTTTTTTTCTCTTATAGGCCTATTTAGAACTGAAGAGGTTATGAATAAGTGTATATCTATTGCAGTTAAATATGAGGCTGGCCTCTTTGGTCTGTACTGCACTTTGCAGGAGTGACAAATCGTTAAGATCCCCTTGTCTTTTTTTTCGGAAGCAGAGTTAGATGTCAGGTTGTTGGCCAGCGGGGAGTGTGTATGCGCTGCGTGTGTGGCCCCCCAGTCGCGCAGGGCGGAAAGGGGGGTCTTTCCTAAATGCTCTGATGATGTACTCGGGGGACCCGCTGGGCTCTAACGCAACATCCTGCACGTTCACCGGAGAGATTTCCCACTTACCGCAACAGGACGTAGCTACTCCGGGTGACGGCCGGGCTTAGATCTCGCTAAATCAGTCCTGTCCGACCAAACTGCGCTTTTGCTTTTGACATTACACTGCATAAAACCGGATGAATAGGCAAGAAACAATACAATAACATAAACAGAGCTCGATCATATCTGATAATCGTCTCCATCCTGCTCTAGTTTCGAGCCTGTCTAGTGGTTTGGGTAAGCTATGGAGACGTTTATTGAAGCTGCATAAGCGATATTTCATCTACGTACACATTGTTTAATTGTTAACCCCCCACCGGCAACAATTCCTGCATATTTTTCTCTCAAGACATAAAAAACGTCCACTTCCAAATCTAAACATGCCTTATTTTAGCAGTGTAAGCCTACGCAATGTTTTTTTACAATGTGCTGCACCTGTAAAAGTAGAAACGCAATATGAATATATAAGAATGACTGAAATTACATTAGGCTTGCACATGCACGAATCTTTGTCCTCCTAGTAAACTGGACGGCGCTTGGATAGTCTCTCGTTTTATATTGCATTCCACATAAAGATTCAAGGAAACTTCCACGGCACTTTCTTAAAAATGGCCCAAAGGCGGAAAACGCGGTATAACAATTCGAGGCCATACCTTTGTGCATCGCTACAGTGAATCTCATTCAGGCACCTAAAATAAACCTAGAATAACAAAACGAAATTAACTAACCACTGGCGCAATCATTGTTTTAATGAAAACTTTAAGGACATGATGGGGCTGCGTCTTGCGTTCAATATCAGAATGGTATAAGTAATACGGATCAACTCAGCCTCCGAATTAATGGAAAATGTTCGGAATTTCATATAATGGTCATAATTAAAATAGCAATAGAATGTATAGTTCAGCACAATTGTTGTTACAGATATGAACTTGTAACTATTTACGTACTCATGTACGGGCTTTTTGTAGTTACTGCGTGCGCTAGAAGCTTAGATATTACCAGTAATAGCAGGGGCAGACAGGGTATATACGTCTATATCGTGGTTCACCCTTTGCTCAGTATATATTTGCGCCCGAATTAGTTTCAGTGCTTATCCTGCGTGTTTTATCATGGATTCAGTTGCTCAGTGATTCTGAGTACTTTTACTTGTTTCGGTGTTAAAGTTGTGGTACATCTATTAAATTGCTTTAAAATCATATCATTAGGCTTTAATTGTGCGCATGAAATGTATTAAATAAAACTACTGGCAGCTAAACTGCATAAATTATCGTCCAGTATGCAAAATTGCTGCAATAATTCCCCATCTCTGGTGACGGCAGCGTGGAATGAAATGCGTCTGGTTTGGCGCGGCACGGCAGCCCGCCGCGGAGCCTACGTGGACGAGCGAGCGGGCTCAGGAAAGTCCGGGGAGCCTTTCAGGGAAACCGCCGGGGTTCAGCACAAGGGCAAGAGTTCGCCTTATGTGTCTGGAAAGCATTCTTGGGATAGTTTCCTCTGGAAACATGCCCCCACCCCCCACCGGCAACACCGTTACGTCATGTGGTGCCTCTGAGGAGTGCCATGAGTCGGATATCTGCTGCCCTCTCCGGCGATCGGACACCGGCGTGCCGCTGCGCCTTGCGTCCCGCTTATCGGACTCGGGCAGTGCTTATCCGGGAGATACAGAGCGCACGGCTGAACGCTGTGCCTGTCCGTTTGGGACTCAGATATGCGTGACTTTAGCATTCATGGCGCTAGACATCGTGCCATACAGAGCCGCTTCGCTGTATTTGCAGAATGAAAATTCCTCATAGTGCAAAGGCACCAAGGTGGAGTGGTGTTTATGGGGGTGGGATCCGGCCGGTAATCGGAAGGTTTCCGGTTCGAATCCCGTAAATGTCAGCAGTTATTCTACTTTTTTGGGCCCTTGATCGAGGCCCCTAACTTGCAGCGGCTTCCAATAAAGTTAACCTACATTCTCAAACTTACAGGGAAATCTTGATTGCTGGATTGGTACTCCAGCCACGGGGGGGGGGGGATCTTAACTAGTGCGGTACTGAGGTTGTTTGTCTTGTGGTGGGTGTGGCAGTGTGCTGTATCAGTGCCTGATGCTTAAGTGTAATAGGCAGAGATAGGCCATAGGGTAATCAGGCAACTAAGTAACAACGAAGCCGTCATTACTGATAAAAATGCTGCACTTTTCCAGGAAGAGCTGCAAAAGTACCGGGTTTCACTTTCAGAACATGGAGAAAAAGATTTAGCCTAAAATTTCAATTATAGATTTCAGCGTTGCAGTAATAAAGTAAATTTTTGCCACTAAAGTTTTGTAAGTCACACCTACCTTGTCAAAATGTTACTGTTTATCAGTCATAATCCCACTCCCAGTGTGACAGGAATAGAAAACGGATACTAACAGACAGATTCTTTTATCCAAAGCAACTTGCAGGGAGAGGATAGTTTTGTATTAGTGATTACCTTCTCCATAGGAAATGAACACATTTTAGAGGAAAAGTCCAAGACTTTAATGGTTGTTCTATTACATTATACATTTACACAGAAGGAGAAATGTATATTGCACTATATGTTTAACATATTAATCTGTAAATGTGAAAGGACTTTACACCTACAGATGTAGAACAGCTGTCTGTTAGCTGCCTGGGATGGCACATATTCTAAACCATGCGATAAATTGTACGGTAGCATTGCTTTTAGGACCCAGAGCCCTATGCAGTCATGTTATTGTGTCCTGAAATTCGACATATTTTGTCGCATGTCTCCTAAACATCCTAATCCCACAAAGGACTCTTATCCATGTGCTAAAAGAAAGGACTTTAATATGAGCAGTTTTCCAAAGCCTGCCTTGAGGCTCTAATAACAATATCTCTCCTGGGAACAGAACTGTGCACGTTTTTTTGCATAATATACACTGTAAGAAAAGTCTGTAAAAACAGGGTCCAATATACCGTGTTAATATGAAGGAATTTTCCGTATGAATTTTTCACAGGTGTTTTACCTTTTAATTTGAATTTCGCGTTGCATTGTGGAAGCGTGTACACCCACTAAATTTAACAAAACAAATTCCGTAAAAAGACGGATTAAGTACTGGTAATTTTCTGCTAGGACATTATCTGTTTTTTATACAGATTTTTTTTTTACAGTGTATCTTGATGCGTCATAGTCTCCAGTCACCTCTTGCACCTGGAATCCCTAGCCCAATAATTCCACAAGTGCCCCCCCCCATCTCTCCACTGCTCTTCTCACTTTGGCTTTGGACCTGTTTATCCTCTCCAGGCCTGTTTGATTAGGCCAGTGCCAAACCGAGAGAGGGGTGAGCGAGGCAAGGTACGTGCAAGAGGACATGTGTCTGCGGGACGCCGTAGTCACAAAGGCTCCATGGTCAGGAGGTCGGCGTTGGGAGGGAGACCCAGAGTGTTGGGGGGGGGGGGGGGGCGGGGGGGAGGGGATGCAGAAAACGGGGTTATTAGGGTCCGTCACCGTCCCCCCCCCTATAAACAGACCCCCCACAGCCTC
>JAODKM010000002.1:16923905-16935765 GCA_026780845.1 Petrocephalus sullivani | reverse complement strand
ATCACAATGCATTCACAGTATGCACAGTGCACACACCAGGTCTATCACAATGCATTTACAGTATGCACAGTGCACACACCAGGTCTATCACAATGCATTCACAGTATGCACAGTGCACACGCCAGGTCTATCACAATGCAATCACAGTATGCACAGTGCACACGCCAGGTCTAGCACAGTGTGTCTTACCTTCTGTCTATCACCTGGGCTATTGCCATTGACTTTGCATCTGACTTGACCTGAAAAGGCTGAAAGTGAGATATTAGGATTGTTGTTGCTAACCTTTTATTGCAGCACTATCTTGTCTCACTCCGACTCCATTTTTTACGATGGCGCCACACAAAATCAAAGCTTATGTGATGCACTGCGCTGGCCAGGTGGTGCTGGCTACCTGCAAGTCCTCACACTTGGCCTAAAGGTAATCCCAAAACCTGCCCACCCTTGCACTAGCAGATAGGAGAGCTTTGAAGACTTACAAACTCAACAACGCAGCTAACATTGTATTCAAAATAAAGGAAATAGTGTTCATTTACATTAGATCACATACAAAAACTGGCCTATCAATATGATTCGTGCTCCCACTGACTTTCCCCTTCCCATCCCAGTCCTGTGATTAATACTGAAACTGACTCCCATCCCTGATTCCTGAGGAACTGTCAGTTGGGTGTCGACACCCACAGTGTAAGCAGAGTTTTCTCCGCACAATACCACCCTGGCCCCTAACCTCGGCCTACAGTGGCACAGCTCCTGCTGTAACATACAGACAGGCCTAATGAGAGCTCCAGCTCTTAATTGCTTTATTGTGATTATTTTTAGGTGAGTTTTGCTTGGCTTCCCATGGAAGAAAGCTACCCACACCTGTCTCCTTCCCCTCAAGCACTATCATCATCATCATGGGACATATACAATCATCTTTAAATTTTAATATATCAATATTAATATATTGCTTTGATTTTACACAGAAAAATACAAGAAAAATTGGATAAATTACACAAAAATGTGAATTTCACATATTTGCATTTTTGCAACAAATGATGGTCAGGCTTTGCAGCCAATCACCATGGTCTTAAACAAGGTATTAAAATAAGGCTAACCTATTTCTGGGTCCTCCAAAATTCAGTCAGCGTGACGTTTCTCCTAATTCAAACAGGTGAGAATGTAATCTGTAACCCATTTCCTCAGCCTCATAACTTGATACCACCTTACATGTTTCTCTGTGACTTATCCAGAGAGGTCCTACTAGCACTCCAATATTTTCAAATGTTCTACCTGTGCTGCTTTCGGGGCCGGCCAGCGTCACCTAGGTCCAGCGTCACTTCGGTCCAGCACTTTAATTCCGAGAGGAGTACTTTCCTCTGGATATCATTTTAGTTCATGCTGAGCACATAAAAAAAAATTATACACCGTCTCAGGGGTTACAGCACACAGCTGACAAATGACTAATCTATTGTCCCGAATTATAATGCAAGAATTTAGTTTAGCAAAATTCTTAAATTTAGCTTTTCATAAATACAGATGTTAAATGAGCCATTTCATTGCCAGGAAGAGGCAATCAGTGTAACGGTTTTCAATACAACAGCCCCTGCCATCAAAGCAAAGCATCACTGAGGCATTTAATGTAATTTCAGACCCTGCTAAGAGAAATGCCCTATAGCATTGGTAGATGAGGAAACCCAGCTGGAACTTAATGCCAGCGTCAGTAATCATCACTCACTGTGCCGTGTGGATAAGCTGAGCAAAATGGTGGGAATTAGAGGCAATCAAACGCATATGTTTAAGCAGCCCCCGATCGTGCACTTTTAAATCGGTCCCCCCACAGGCGCAGGACGGTTCAGGGGCGTGTGTTAATTGGCGCACCACTTTGCCGATATTTGAAGCAGAACTGTTCGGTAAATAAACGCAATGAAAAGGGCAGAGGAAGGAATTAAGGGTAGTTAAAGCAATGGTTGAAATGCATGGAGGCAGCAGTTAATCCCGCTGCTGCTTAATCTGGTAAAGGAAGCCACTCGGAAAAAGACTATTTACCGCTCGCTGCGTGCACCGAGAGCTTCATGCGAAGGTCAGAAGCTGGAAATATGGGTTGGGATGCATGGCATTTCTCCAGAGCCGCCCGAGTCACCCCGATTAGCTAGAACCTCACAGAAATGACAAACTGAGCCGCAGACATGCTAATCGGAAGCCAGATATGCTTTCTTATGTTTTATTTCACTTCCAACATCTCTATGATATTTCGGGTTACATTTGAATGCCCAAAATTTCGTCAGAATATGAAATGTACTGAGCGTAGATCATGCAATTCATATTGCACAGATGTGACGGAAACACCCGTAATCGTGTGTCGACATTTAAGCTCTGTAGGGCCCCCTAGTGGTTCTGAAAAAACGCACATGCTTAATGTGAATTTCAGGAAAGTCGGGCTGTGCAGCCTCCCATATTAGTATAGCTGTCCACCAACTCATTGAGTCTCGTTTTACTGATTTTGTTCAGAAAGCTGACGATTGCCCAGCAATATCCTTTTCCAGGCATACCTAGAAATTCTTGCCCCCCTCTTGTCACCTTGATCCAACACCCAATCCTATGTATAATATTATGTATTCAATGGCCCCTGTGAAGTGCTGGGCCCACTAAATCTGCCAGCATTTCCACGCCCCTGATTGGAGGAGCCAAGCTAAAATCTCACACAGACCTATGAGAGCTACACCAGAGTGCTGATGGGGGTGTTACATCTGAACTGCTCCCCATCACATCATACATCTCCACATACACCTCATCTAAGCTTCAGGGTCTCCAAGATGGGAGGTTCCTGTAGTGGGGGCAACACCTGTCCATTAAACATCATCACACATAACCTCTACAAGGCCATGCTGTACCCAACTCACACACCAATGGCCTCAGGAAGAAATTTTTGATTGGGGTGGCCACCAGGGGTCTGTTATATTTTGAAGTGAAGGTGATTAATTGTCATTGTTGACACACCACAGCACGCAACAACGAAATGTGTCCTCTGCATTTAACCCATGTGACAACGTGACACAGCAGGGGGCAGCTACGTGAGCGCCTGAGGAGCAGTGCTTGAGGACACTACCTTGTTCAGGGCATCTCAGCAGTACTTGTGGGTCGGGGACTCAAACCGGCAATCTTTCAACTACACGGTTGTGTCCCTAACCATTACACCACCTGCCTGCCCCATTTTGTGGGGTAGCTGCACCACACCGTATCCATAGTTCAGCGTAGAAAAGAAAATAATGCATATTTTGTTTTTATTATTTTGATGTGGGATGGTGACAGAGGTGGCGAGGTACTTAAGTGTCCCTGTCCTACACATGCGGAAACAATTGAGTTAATCTAAATGGATTCTAAAGAGCCTGACTTCTCTGTTATATGGATAAGGAGAGAGACAGAAAAACCCACTTCACAGCTTCACATCTTTATGGGTAAGAATTCCATGCGACAGGCAGGGCAGTCACTCCCTGTGACAAAAGCTTGGAGGAAGACAATGAATCTGTTTACTCTGAGCCCAGGGTGCTGGTTGCCAGGCAGAGCGCCCAGAACCACTGCGACTTCCTGCTAGTGGGGAACAAGCAGGAGCAAACGGCCTCACAGGAAAGCGATTTAGATGGTGAGATTTTACCTCATTTCCTCCTCTCACTCCCGTGGCTTTACAGGTCTTATTGTGTGAAGAAATGATGCTGTGTTGACAGTTGGAGTACATATACACATCTGTCAACATTTATTGAGCTCTTTGTGTAGCAAAAGGGTTCTGTAGCTGTGCACTGTAATGGGACTAATGAACACGTGAATGAGGTCCCAGGTAAGCCAGCATGATTGGTGGATCACATTCCAGTCTCATTTCCGTTGGTGGCTGTTCAGATCACATTCCAGTTTCTGTCTGTTCCAATTCACACTCCCCAAAGAAGGGAAACTCCTCTGAAATACAGTTTTTCCATACGTTCCTCATTTCACCATAGTATGAAACAACCCCAGATAACACTTGCAGATTTCTTATGTAAGAAAAGTGACTGATTACTAGTTTCATTTCCTGGCGTGTGGATGACAGTTGATAGTTACCGGATTTACACAGTTTCCTGCAAGTCGGTTTTGTTTACTATATACTTTCAGAGCACTAAGGATTTATGGGGGGTATATTCAGATTCAGATTCAGAATACTTTATTGATCCCTGAGGAAATTATTTAATCATTATTTAATATATCAGAGCATTGAAATGGTAATAGGTATTTGTTTAAAATACTCTGACATCAATCCATATATCTAGTTAAGACATTTCCAATTATTATAATTATAATAATTATATATAATTAATATAGTAATAACAACAACAACAATAATAATTGTTATTATTATTATTATTTAATGAAATGAGGGTACCATCCTTTCAAATCTGATGTTATTGTTTCCGGATGGAATTTCTCTTTAAAGCCCTAAAGTGGCCTAAGTTATAGGTAACTGCTGGGACAGGTATTCACATTTTGTCATGGTGGAATATCATGACCTTCAACAGTAACGATCAACAATGATCAGGATCCTGCCTTCCCTTACAATCAGACTGCTTGGGTTAGGGACATGAGCATTTATTCCTGAACCACAGCCAGCCAAATGCAGCCAGAGCCAACAATGCTGAACTCAAGTACAAACTGAATTTCTATTTATATGGCAATAGTCTTGAAGATACAAATTTGGGATTTGGAATCTGTATTACTATAAGTCTAGATAACAGCAAAATGTTTGCTGAACATCATTTATGTCACGGTTTAAATTTTGTCTAAAAGGTGGTAACGATTACAAACAAAAATCATATCAGCTAATCAATTGAGATGCAATGGGAACCATTTCTGTGTGTTTGCTGGGTTTGGTTTCAGAGGGGAATTAATAGAGGGACGGACGTGTTTTACACTCCGCTAGCAGGCTAAGTAGCTATATTAGAAGTCAATTATTTCAAAAGGAAGCAAATTATTCATTTATAAATCTATTTGATAATTTAATGTTACGTTTGTAAGACGGCTGCGTGTTTCTAGCCAATCGATCTATTCAGTCCTCAAAAGGTATGTCGTGAAGCTGTTTTTGCTTGCTGTGTCAAACGGGAACCTACCTGCTAACCGACAGGGAGAATAAATTAGCACAAGTAGTGTACACGACTAATTTCAACATTGGTACGAGTGAATAAAGGCTTATTTGAGGAAAAGGATATAAACCGTAGAAAGAGGAATAAATGAACGATAAAGCCGAAAACCAGAGTTCACAGATAGACTGGGGAGAAAAAATCAAAGGATCCGACAGACCGAATATGACAACAGGGAAAGGCATTTGGGATTTAGCCCCGCTGAGGAATGCACACGTTGGGCTCCCGGACCCAGAGACGACAATTGTCAGACGCTCCCTAGTCTCTGGGGAGTGTCTATATTTTCACTATGGCTGTGACGGGCAAGATGATCGGGGTTGGGGCTGTGGCTACCGCACCTTGCAGACCCTTTCTTCCTGGCTGTGTCTAAATAGATCACAAGGAATTTATCAGAAACTCGCACCCAGCCTGCCTGAAATTCAGCAAGCCCTGGTCACCATGGGTGACAAGCATCCTTCATTTATCGGATCCCGCGGGTGGATTGGGACTTTCGAAGCTGCCCTGGTCTTGGATCACCTCTATGATGTGCCCTGCCGCATTCTGCACGTGCCGGGCGGGGGGTCGGCGCTCCACCAACACTTTGAGGAGCTCCACCACCACTTTGAGACCCATGGCTCACCAATCATGATGGGTGGCGATCGAGACAATTCATCCAAGGGCATCCTGGGTGTGTGTACAGGGCCGAAAGAAATCCATATGCTGGTGCTGGACCCACACTACTATGGTCCCCCTCTGGAGAGGGCGGCAGTCCAGCATTCAGGGTGGGTCTCCTGGAGGAGTGTAGGCTCCCTGGATCATAGCTCTTTCTACAATCTCTGTCTGCCTCAGACAGCAGGCAAATACCTGCCAGTAGATGGCACTGTACTCCCAGAAGACCACTGATATCTCCTTCACTTTAACACCGCAATGACAGTGGAGGGGCAGATGAAGGATGGGACGGGGGGGGTATCTGGTAGGAGTAAGCATGTCGGCATTCATTCTACGGACAGCTGAATTATGATCAAATAGATGTATAATAAAGATATTTATTAATAAATCAGTGACATGCCGGTGCTGAGTGTTGTCTTAACTTTCCAGTGAGTTTTAGTAAATGAGACAAGATCACAGCATGTTTACAATGCTCCTGGCCAGGAACATGTGTTTTTCCCAATGAAATAGTCTTAATGAATATGCCTTAATGAAATGTAGGATTCCATATCACTTAATTAATATATCAAGTCTGTTACGCTATGTAGTTGTGACACTTTCTATGAATGCCATGTCTGTAAGAATCTATGAACACATTCATAACACATTATAATGTATTCATAAAGCATTATAGGCATGGCAATAAATATTTACAAAAAGCCGTAACACATTATAGTCATGTTTATTGTGTATTATGGATGCTTTATGAAGCTGTCATATATAATACACTGTAAATACCTTTATAATGCAGTACATCTTTAATTCTTATACTGACTCTTATAATGCATTATGATGGTATTTATAGTGCATCATAGATGAGACTTTCATTGGAGCTTATGAAGTATTATAATCAACACTATGATGCCTTATGACTGTCAATGGAAAATGCTGTAATGCTTTATTAATTCTTATACCGACCAATATAATATTATAGATGAGAGCTTTAAGTGAACCGTTAATGTAGTTGTTTCCCTGCTTTTCAGCTCCATTTCAGCACTGCAGTTTACTAAAATGTGGGTCATCAGTTTCTGAAAACCGTGGTTCACTTTTCTGCTGCTGTTTCAGTGGGTGGCCATCAGCGTGCCTGAACTGAAATAAACGCCAGTGCTCGATGGGCTAACTCTCGCTGAAATTACCCAGGCAAACCCATATGGGTGATTATTTTTAATTTATGAATTAATTTTTTTAGAAAGGGGTTTTTCAGCTTTCAGCTTCTGGATCTTTACTGAGGAAAGTGACCATACCTTTATATTAACTGTACCCAGGCAGGCTCTCCTTATTGCGGCCTTGGTATGAGTGGGCACAAGTCTATGCCAATTTTATAGTTTTTTTGGCCACATTGCCCCGTTTACACTGATGCACAGAAGCGGTTTTCCCTGGCATCAGACGAGTCTGAGGGGTTTAGTTATTATGGCTGTCTGCCTGCCAGGGAGCTTTGTTCCTGTACACCTGCTGATTCTCACCAGGCATTCAGGTAAAGCCATGCCAAAGGTGCAATAGCCCCATGTGCTGGGCTTCTTGGCAAAGTTCGTTAGGTTGGGGCGTTTGGGGCTAAGGCCCCAAATGATTTGTTTAGGTCAGATATTTATAAACCACGCTCCTAGTCTGAGAGCTGGGGCTAAGCAATGGATGTGTTAGGATCCTGGCATTGCTCCCGCCACTGTGAACCTGTCGTCTCTAGCTACTTCTAGATGTACCAGTATTGGCCCATGATGCCGGAGAACATCAGAAGGAGCTGTTGGTTCCTCCAGCAGGTCTGCGCTTTGAGCTCCGCGGTGTCCTGCCGGCCAGCTCCCCAGTGTGAGCTATGAGGGTGCCTCACACGTGGCTCCCAAGTTCTCTTCATATTTAACATCCAGATTTGTGTTACTGGTGCCGTTTCCCTCTCATTTCTCCAGAACATCACTCACCTGAGACCTGCTTCACCTGCCGCACTTTGCAGGTGCTGGGTTGTGAGGACACTAACAGTCCCGTCCTCTCGCACAGAGATGCTTGTGAGCATATGTATCTGAACACTCAGCTCATCCCTAAACCAAATCCTGCTGCTGTACATGTGCACTTGTGTGTATGCTGATGTTGGTTATATGATTTTTAATTTGTTATTATGCTCTCAGTAGTTTTAGCCTTATGCACAGCTCAGCTTAAGAGCTGTGCAAATTATGCACTTTGCCTGTGCAGTTCCTCAGTGTTATACTGAATGCCTATGCAGTTCCTCACTGTCATACTGAATGCCTGTGCAGTTCCTCACTGTTATACGTAATGTCTGTGCAGTTACTCACTGTTATAATGAAAGTCTGCGCAGTTCCTCAGTTATGCTGATTGCCTGTGCAGTTACTCACTGTCATACTGAATGCCTGTGCAGTTCCTCACTGTTATGCTGATTGCCCGTGCAGTTCCTCACTGTTATACGTAATGTCTGTGCAGTTCCTCACTGTTATACGTAATGTCTGTGCAGTTACTCACTGTCATACTGAATGCCTGTGCAGTTTCTCACTGTTATAATGAAAGTCTGCGCAGTTCCTCACTGTTATGCTAATTGCCCATGCAGTTCCTCACTGTTATACTGAAATCCAGGACATTTCCCCTGCAGGTGACACTGGGTTCAGCAATGTTTTATTATTAGTTGGAAGTTGGCATTTGTGTATTTCATTATAAAGCTTTGGTAAGATAATAAATTGTAAATTGTTTACAGCTACTGACAAACCCATGGGGTATGATTTCAAACAGACAGGAAGGATTTTTTTCTGTTCTACAGAGGATGCACTACAAGATTACTACAGTGTAACAGAAGAAGGAGACATTAATCATCAATTTATTATTTTATTCTTTTTATTTCCAGAAAACATGGATTCCTGTTAGATATCCATTAGAGCCCTCACCAACTTTTCAAAGTGACTCGTTGATTTTGCAGGAGCCGAATGGCAGATAGATAAACAAATTCAACAACACTGAGCTATTAGATGTACGGAATTAAAGTTTAAAAACAAGCCTGGACATTGAACAAGGTGTAGGCGATGGGGTGGGGGGGATAGGACACATATTAAGGAGAAGTAACACAGTTGCTGTAGAAGATCTGGAAGTTTCCGTTCACATTCATCTTTTTCTTAAGGAACTTCTCCAGGTTTGTGAGAGGCAGCTCTGTCAGCTTGCTGTTAATGGGATCATTGAGTAAAAAGGCGCCGAAGGTCGGGAACTTGTAGCGTATGAAGTAGGGCATGTTCTGGTCGTAGGTCGTACAGCAGTAAGCTGACCATATGAACTCTGGGACGGCGATGCGGGCCACGTTGTCGTGCTGGATCATGTTGCCGGAGGTGGTGACCCCAGTTACCACGTAGGCCATTCCCTGGCAGTAGTTGTTGAGTCTCTGGCGGATGAGCTCTGTGTGTTTGGACCAGGAGCTGAAGCTGAGCTCCCGAACCAGTGGGATAACATTGGTGAGGGTGTAGGTGGCAGCTTTGTCCGAGGGGTCGTCCTGGTGCTCGTCTGGGTTGAGGTGGCCCCGCATGTACTTGTCTGTGTTTGAAAAGTCCTCCAGCACAGCCTGCGTGTCCTCAAAGTTCATGTACATGTGAGACATGGGGAAAGGCTCCATGTTGGCGCCCCCCCTATCCATGGCCAGCTGAGGGAGGAGAGAAGGACAGGGGTGGCAGAGTGCGACACGTTACAGTTAGTGATGGAGACACCAGATATGAACCCGATAGTAGCAGACACGCTCAGTTTGATTCCATATAAGGATACCTGTGCACATACAATTGCTCTTGCATTAACAAAAAGTGTGTATCTCTTTAAATTAGTATTCAAACTACAACCTTGCGTTGAATAAGTGGTTGTAAAAAATGGACGGATTGATGAATTAATATAAAGGAGAGGTCTGTGAAATTCTTTTGGTAGATAATCATTTATTAACCTGTTGGTCTATACTTTTCTATGACATGTTGTTAGTATAACCACATACTTCTGAGCTATATTTTAACATGCTGATGTCGATAAATAGCAAATTTAAGTGTTGTTTGATTATGGTAATTGTTTTTTGTTGACCCCTATCAGGGAAAACTGACACACATTGGACTGTGTGACCCGATGTGTAAATAGCCCTGTTGGTCTATCAGAAGCGACTTGTAGAACATACTCACCTGGGGCTCATACATCCAGGGGAAGTCCACACGCTTCACTGTGTTAGTCTTCTTGAAGGTGTAGGCAGAATAGACGGGTATGTGCTTCTGGGGGTCGTACAGGGTGATGTAGCGTGGCTTGTTCTCGTAGACCTGGCAGATTTTCCTCAGCTTGTGGTCCAGGTAGCCAAGTGGAGGTGTGCCCATGTACAGAGAATCTTTGCAGTGCTCCATCTCGCCAAAGTCATTTACTACCCGGGTCCAAACCATGGGGGTGTCGGCCAGAAGCCAGAGGGCCAGGGTGGCGCACAGGCTCAGGCGCCCCATGGTTCTGTCCGTCGTCATCCCGCTGCCTGGTCGCATCTGGCGCTCTCATCCCATGACACAGCGTGGAACCCCTCCCTTCCAATGGTGGGACTGGCATAGCGAGATGAACGGCCTCCACCCTCCTTGGCTCCTCTGGCTATCTGCTTTATTTATGCAAAAAAGTACTGGTGGAATTGATAACTTTGTGGGAAGCTTGACCTGTACGAGCTACTCATTGCATTGTGAACAGCATGGTGGCCTCACACCTTGAGGATGAATGTTTGATTCTCACTCTTGGCCCTATATGTCTTGCAGTTCTTCAATGTTCTTGACATATCTGCATGAGTTTCTTTCTGCAGTCCAAAAATATTTGGTTAGATTAACTGGTTTGTCCAAGTGGCTATGGATGTAGGAAATGGATCAGTACTATGGAGAGTATAGTTCACATCTTTTTCAAGGAAAAGAATGAATCAAAAATATCAGCTTGGTGCTGAGACCTTCATGCTATCTGTACTCATCTTTGAAACACTTTTTGGAAATGTGAGTCTGCTTATTATGTATATTGATTGCATTTGTTAAACTAATTATGCATGTTACAGAGAAGCACTTTACTTTTTGAGTTATAATGAGGAAAATTAGGAATGTGTGAAATGGAAATTGTTATTCATGGAGCTTGTTAATTGGTGCTTGAAGATCCTGACAAGAAATTGACATGCCAGTTAATGACGTATAGAATTAACTATACTTTTTAAAACGTGATTTACGTTGAGGACATCATTCTTGGTGGAGCGGAAGCTTTGATTATGGAATGGAAACTGACACATGACCTGTTTCTTTCAAATGTCTGGCTGTCTGGGACATTGGGGTGTCACTGATGCACTTCTAGTAAAACCAGTTGGCCAATTTGAAAGGTGGTTTGCAGGTCCCTGAAGGTTCCTGGATGCTGGATGACAGGTGGTCTCTTGGTGATGGGCTGAATCGGTTGGAACGGCCTGTCCTTGTTAGTGTCTGGAATCACCAAATCTGTTTCCATTCAAAACTATAGATGATCTCCAACATGAATAGCTCAGCATTGTATAAACAAACTGATAAAAAGTTATTTATCCTGATGGATGCACTTAGATTTAATCCATACCCAGCTGTCAATCTATTAACATAACATATTAAGCTTTCTAAGCCCTGATTAAGTATAACACATAGCTGCCTAGCTAATCCTACAATGACACAAATGTGAGGAACACAGGATGTGAAAGACCACCTTCTCCTCACCATGCAGCAGGCTAAGGACGCCCAGAAGGTCCCTTTTGTAGCAGCGCTCACTTAACCACAGGGAAGCATTTGCTCCACACCAGTGCAACATTTTTTAGGTCAAACTTTATGTCCCCAAACCACCCACATAAGAACATAAGAACTATACAAACGAGAGGAGGCTATTCAGCCCATCAAGCTCGCTTGGGGAGAACTTAACTAATAGCTCAGAGTTGTTAAAATCTTATCTAGCTCCAATTTAAAGGAACCCAAGGATTCAGCTTGCAGTACATTATCAGGAAGACTATTCCATACTCTAACTACCCGCTGCGTAAAGAAGTGCTTCCTTAAATCCAGTTTAAAATGTTC
>JAODKM010000002.1:16912487-16923805 GCA_026780845.1 Petrocephalus sullivani | reverse complement strand
GGCTGCGTAGGAGAAGGATCCGGGTACTGAAATGGCCAGCCTGCAGTCCAGATCTTTCACCCATAGAAAACATTTGGTGCATCATAAAGAGGAAGATGCGACAAAGAAGACCTAAGACAGATGAACAACTGGAAGCCTGTATTAGAAACGAATGGGACAACATTCCTATTCCTAAACTTGAGCAATTTGTCTCCTCAGTCTCCAGACGTTTGCAGACTATTATGAAAAGAGGGGATTCCACACATTGATAAACATGGCCTTGTCCCAACTTTTTTGAGATGTGTTGATGCCATGAAATTTAAACAAATTTTTCCCTTAAAATGATACATTTTCTCAGTTTAAACATTTGATATGTCATCTATGTTGTATTGTGAATAAAATATTGAAATTTGAAATTTGAAACTTCCACTTCCATTGCATTCTGTTCTATATTTTTACAGTGTCCCAACCTTTTTGGAATTGGGTTTGTAGATTCCCTGTATATGGCATCAGGAAGATCAGCCTTATTCATCAGCTCATATTCTTATCCAGTCATCTTATGACTAGGCTGCTGCAGCTCCTTACTGACTGGGCTCCCAGCTTGTGCTGTCAAACTGCCACAGATAATTCAAAGTGTGGCAGCAAGTCTGGCATTCAACCAGCCAAAACGCTGTAGTGTTACTACCCTCCTTTTCTGTTAGATTTCAGCTATATATCCTCACAATGATATCTGTCACACCCGCTGGACTATAGGGAGGTGAGCAGCTCCTTGTAAATCAAATCTGGCAAAATGCAGTTCATTCTGGTCTCATGTCTGCCCTGTGGCTCCATCATTTTCCTGCTGCTGCTATTTTCATGATGTGGCTTCTCATCTCTGCTTGTTGGTTTCCTTCTTCTACTCACATGGTCTGCTTGTAGTATATATAAGGAGTTTGACTTCCTATGTCTTCATCTGTACCTTGTCTGCTGTCACAGTTCTTACCATCACAATAGTTAGCTGGATCTCTTCTGGCTCTCAGGTAGGATGCCTTTTTGAGATCGCCTTTCCTCAATTTCATTATTTAAAATGTCTGTTGTCATCTTGCTGTTAAGCAACTTATTTTTTAAGATTAGCTAAACCAGTTGAGGCATCTTTTAAAAATGATCGTCTTGCAGGTTTAAAGTATAATTTTTTTTTTCACAAAACATTCATTTCACTCATTACCATTTACACTCTATTTTTACACCAGAAATTTGCGTACGCCAGTAAAAATCCAGATGCATAAAACTGTGCGTACACGAAGTTCTACGCCAGTGGTCCCCAAATGGCGGCCCGCGGGCCAGATCCGGACCGAGCAAGCCATATATCTGGCCCCTAATAATGCGGCGTCCACATGGCAAGCAGTGAAATTTTTGCCACATTGTATGTCAGTGGGGAAGGCAGAGCCGCTCACCGCCAGCGCAGTATGGCAATCGCCGCCCAGTTTTTGCCACTTTGCCGCGCCGCTCAAAGTTAAAATCGATTGAACGTTGACCTAGTTCGCTGACCTCTTGGAAAGTGGAATCCAACCAAATAATATTCGGCTTGTGACGGGCAGGATCGGAGACTTGGAAACTGAACTGCTTAGCAACAGGGTGGAGAAACTATTAATTGCGGTATTCCAGTAGCCTGAATTATTTAATGTCACTTTAAAATCATACCGAGTTTTAATCCAGAAAAAAATGCACTGACCCCCACCATTCATATGAAGTTCCCTCACTAAAGTAAATTCACGTTTACTGTCACCTACTGAAAGGAAAGTTCCGTAAACTGATCGTGAGCTTTTTTAACATTTTGCCTCATCTCAACCAAACAGCAAGAGAGCAAGTGCATTTTTTTGGCGTAAAATGGTGTAACTTATTTTGTCGAAAAACACTTTACAGTCTCACTTATATTCATCGCAAGCACTTTTTCACGACGTGATGTTCACCCACCCGGCGGCTTTCGCCGAATGCCGGGCTGTTCGCCATTGACCGTATGAACTGCAAAGTGAATTTTTTGCCGGCTCTGAGAGGTTTGCCGATACTGTTCTATGGAAAGCAATTTGAACGCAAATTCACTCGTTATTGTCCGATAGTCTGACTCTTTGTTCAATCACACTTGGCTATTTGATAAATGTGATGTGGATGATGTTCTAAGTGGGAAGCATTGTATTTTGCAAAAATATAAAATTTTTAGCTGTTAGGGGGTATTCTATGAGGAGTTAAGAGGAATTTTGCTATTAAGAGGAAATAGATAATACTCTTTTTTTGTATGTGCCATACAGATGCGGCGGGGGGGGGGTTTACGCAGATTTCTGGTTTTGTCCGTACGCCAAGTTTTAGTGTGAATTCTACGCACACCGTTATAGGCCCCTGGTGTCTTGACTTTGCTCCCATTATGTGACTGTGTGTGTTTGTTGGCACCCTGTGATCCATCTGCAGTGTGTCCCCAGCCAGGTCTCCTGTACTTCCTCAAAGAGCTCTGGGCTCATTGTAACCCTGAATTTTTATGAACCAGATGACAATAGAAAATACAGTCAATCGAAAAGACTATTGCAATTCGAAAGGATTCTAATATGGGATTGATGGTTAATTGCACTTTTACAGGACTATTGCCTCCCACCTCTTGATCAAATCCTGTGTGTGTGTGGGTTGGTATTTATCACATTGTGAGGACAAATGCCCCACAATGTGGCAAAACCCAAAACATTTTAGCTCGTGGGACATTTTTCAGGTCCCTGCAAAAATCTATGAGTGCAGTCAAAGCAAAAAAGTCAACTGACAATTAAAATAAACCACCCGCCACACTCGTGGACAGTTTAGTTCTTGTGTACCATCTGCCTAATAAGCACATTTATAATTCTGATCAATTACCAAGACAACAGCTTGCCATGGACATCCAGAACTTGTCAGTGGAGCAATCTCCCAAGCTAATAACATAAACAAGTACACTTGTGCATCTTTTGGTGCAATACCCTGTTGAAATAATACCCTCAATGAGATTTCACAGGTGTATTGCCATCCCAAAGTGTTATTCCTCAGTAATAATATAGACCTAAAAATAATGCTTAAAATTCACCCTTAATATCCAGCGCGTGATATACTGTGACATTTCTTTCCCACAGTTGTCTCAGACCATCATCCCCTTCTCTCTCTTCGGTCATGTGGTGGCTGCTTGCCCTCTGGCTGTGGGGGTGCTGGCTGCCCCCTTGCCTTCCATGTACTACAGAGAGCAATACCCTCCAGTGCCAGAAGGCCCAGATGTTACCCGGGTCGAACCTGGCAGGCGAGGGCTTTGATGTGGTCACCATGGAGCGTAAGGGGGCCTACGTCATCGATGTGGAGCGCTGGCAGAAAAAGGCGGACAACTCCTGCACGCTGTGCCCCAACCCCTACCTGGACAATGAGAAGCAGAAGCTGCCACTGGCACTAGTGGATTGGAGGGCCCTGCCTCACTGCAAGATGCAGGTGGCCAGCAGGGTCTACGAATCCAGCGAGCAGCTTGTTGAAAGCAGCCAGAGTGGGATGGACAACAGCTGGAAAGTGGGACTTGATCTCGCCGTTCCTCGCTCAGCATCTCTCATGGTGGGAGGTACCCACTCAAAACAGGCTGAAAGAGCCATGGCGGTGTCCAAGAAGGACAAGTACAGCTTCATTAAACAGGAGGTCCACTGCAGCTACTACAGGTGAGGGGGGAGGGGGGGTAAGTACTCAGTGATAAGATGGAAATTAATCACAAAGTCTTGAAATGCTGATAAAGTTTAATCATGTCTTTTTTAAAACAGTGTGTCACAACTGGGTTTATTATTTTTACTACGTGGGAAATACAGATGATGTTGGGACTGATCTGGCGCTACGACAATAACCCAAAACCATTTGAGATCTTTTTCAAACTTTGCAAAGCCATTGTATGGGTGACAAACTGGCACTGATCTATTTTGCGACAGATCACCCCAAAATTTAAGTGATGATGCTTAGTGACCACAAAGAGAAGGATGAGTTGAGAACGGCTAAACCCTGTTTGATTTATCCCAAATCAACCCAGATATGTACCACAGAGGGCAGCAGCAGGTAAAAACAGAGGCTGCAACCACCATCTTGTAAACACCTCTATCTGCTATCTAAATGTATTCTGCGGATTTTTTGTAAACTTCCCAGGAATGAGCTACCCTTTTTAGGATTAGTAAAGTTGTCTGACTCTGATTGATTCTGACATTGTACAAGTCAATTACTCTCAAACTGTGGTGTGCAAGATGATTTTCTGAATATCCACTCAGCAATTTTTAAAGCAGTGTAGTATTTTATGTAGCAGTCTTGTAGCCGGTCAGTAAAATGTATCATGGGGAACTTGGTAAAGCTTATCATGGGGGAATTTTATCATGTCACTTAACCCCAGTCCAAGTCAGTGGTATCACCTGAAGGAACAGGCACAGACATAATAACTGAATTTCGACACAAAGTGCTCCAGGGATGCCAGATGAATTGCACGACCCTGCACTCAAACCCCAAGCTTTGCTCTCAGCTGTGTGTGTGTGGATGTTTGAAAAGGAGAGTGATTACCCACTCAGAACATGAGTTCAGCCATCAGGCAAGATGCAGTCACTTGTTCACCAATATACCTTGTTGTTTTGTGGGCAAGGAATTGATATACTTCAAGTGAAATAACCAAGAGTTAAAATATTTAGATTAGTAGATACTGTTTTTGTTGATTGTAGCTAATGCCATGTATATTAGAAGGTCATTTTTTTTGTTGTTTGTCCAGAGAAAATGACTACGAAAGACTAGGAAATTCTGAAAAGGCTAATTAATGTGGTTTAATTCTTGGATGAAAACTCTGACCGCAATGGAAATTATAGATGTGCCTTCCTGTTATAATGATGTTTTGGCTTTTGCGGTGTGTTTGTGTAATGAACAGCCATGTACAGCTGGGTAACCTAGGGCCTCATGTATAGCGGCGTGTGTGGTATTCACACTAAAACATGGCGTACGGACAAAACCAGAGATCTGCGTACGCCAGAAAAAATCCAGATGCATAAAACTGCGTACGCGAAGTTCTACGGTCTTTCCCTTCTTACATCCCAATCAGCGTGAAATGTTACGGAGGAGCACAAGCCCACTGCCACGCCCCGACTCCTCCCACAATTACACATATTTTAATATGCAAATCAATATAAAGATCCCTTTCGATCATGGTTTTGTTACAAAATAAACAATGGCCAAGGCACGTGGGAAGAAGAGAAAATTTAGCGAATGTGAAGTAGACGTATTGCTTAGCGAAATCGAGGCTAGAAAAAAAAAAATGGGTACCCACTGTCCCCTAAGGAACTGTCAAATGATTACATTATACACAAAACCTACAATTTTTTAAAGAATAAAATGTCATCTTACCGAGAAGACAGCTATCACGCACCACACCATTTTCAGGTTCATTCCCAACACTACTATTTCTGAGAATAAACGATTACTGGGTTGAGCCAGGCCATCTCGTCACAACATTAACAGATGATTCGCACATTAATAGAGTGAAACTTCTTTCAATTTACATACGCAAATTAATTCTCTGAAAGCGCCTTTATAGCAATGTATGTGCAGTCGATCGCTTCGATTATACTTTATTTGCAAAATCGGACATCGCTGCGAATTATACTTTAATGTTTACCTGTTCAACCACAGTGTAAGGAAAATTTATGGATGACAAGGGGTTTATACCATCCCATAGAGCTGTAATGGCTCGACTCAGTGATGACTGAGAAATACCCGATCCTCTCCTTCAGCGGTTGAGTGAAAATTTTGAGTTGATTTTAGGAGCTGACTGCCTCCAGATTTCAAGAAGGCAATGTACCTTGGTTCATTCCTCCTTCTCCACCTAGCTGCTGCTACTATTGGTTTGTGTGCTCTACCTCATCCCAGAATGCAAAGCACACCCGGCAAACTCGCGGTGTTCACCTGAAAGTTGGATCAGACTGAGGTCGGTTCGTGTATGCACCCTGAGGTGTAAATTTCAAGGTCGGAAAGTTAAAGTCCAGACCAAGATTTTGTTTTAACCAGCCAGTAGAGTACTGTGATTGTAATTCTTTATACTCAACTGGTTGGTTGAAATAAAATCTTGGTCTACATTTGTACTTTCTGAACCAGAACTTTCCATCTGTTTGCTCCACAAACAAACCGCTCCAGAGTTCGATTGGAACTCTCAAGGGTCTCGGTATGGTTGTTTTGGTCCGCATTTGAGTGAGATTGCTGTGTTCACACCTGCCCAAACGAATCATCTTTGTGAGCTTTGGAATTTGAAACAGAGTTCTTTTTGACCAGATTAAAAAGGGCTGGCAAGAAAACACCCTTAGATGTGTTATTAAGCAGAGTTGCCTGTTTTGTTTTCTATTCAAACCCAGGTACCGGGTGGTGGACAGCCCGCCCCTCCACAGGGAGTTTGCAGGCAGCCTTCAGCGCCTTCCCCCTGTGTATGACAATGTCACAAAGGCAGACTACCGCCGCCTACTGGACACCTACGGGACTCACTTCATCAGGCAGGTGCGACTAGGCGGTCGTGTGAGCAGCATCACTGCATTCCGGCTCTGCCAGTCTGCACTAAATGGCTACACTGAGACCGAGGTGAAAGACTGTCTGGAGGCAGAAGCTTCTGCAAGAATAATGGTTGTTACTGTTAAATCTGAGATTCGGTACTGCAAGCATGACAAGGAAAAACACAACATCAAGGACAGCTTCCACAGCCAGTTCAAAGAAAGGACAACTGAGGTAGAGGGTGGCCAGCATATGGATGAAGACCTGCTGTTTTCAGAAAAGCCGAAAGCCATGCAGAAGTGGCTGGACAGCCTGAAGACCATCCCGGGAATTGTCACCTACTCCCTCCAACCCCTACATTTTCTGGTGCAGAAGTCAAAGACCAAAAAGGCGGGGCTGAAGAAAGCTGTAGAGGACTACATCCTGGAGAAGGCCCTATACAAGCACTGCTCAAAGAAGTGCTCGGGAGGTTCGGCATCCAGCTCACATGACCGCTGCCACTGTGTCTGTGTGGCTAATGAACACACCAACAGCAACTGTTGCCCAACAATGCCAGGTCTGGCCCAAGTAACAGTTAAGGTGAAGTGGGCCAAAGGCTTATGGGGAAATCACTTTAGCCACACTGACGGCTTTGTCTACATTGCTCTTGCTAACACCAATACCCAAACCAGGGTGATCTACGACAACAATAATCCAACGTGGAACAGCAACTTCTTTTTTGGTACCATTCAGCTCTCACTGGACACAAAGATGAGGCTGGAAGTGTGGGACGAAGACAAGGCCTGGTACAAATGGTGGAACGATAAACTGGGAGAGTGCACGATCCAGCCTGTTAGAGGCTTCCATGACCAGATCTGTCCGCTGAACCATGGCACCCTCTACTACTCCAACAAGGTGGAGTGCGCCCCTGGGCTCACGGGAGACCGTTGCAGAGAGTATGCCCCTTCTCCTATGAACTTTAGATTGGCCGACCTTTACACCTCCCGAAATGCTTTCAACATGACGCCTGTTCTATTGGATCACCTCAGAATGGGGCAGTCCATCGAGGATCCCCTGCTGTTCCTGTTACCCCACAGGAGTGACAATAAGATGCTGGGCTCCTCAGGGGGAGCTACTCCTTATGCTCCTGCTGAGGCCTAAGGGAGGACCAGATACATGCTGCCGCTGTCCATGCAGCCTATCCATTCAGTTTGTCTAGCTTGCTTTTCTGAGAAACATGCATTTATACAGCAATAAAATAAACTGCAACTTAAAGGTTTTTTTTGCATCATTTTACTGGTAAAGTTAGGGAGGGATCACTGGGGGGAAGGGGAAAGGAATACTATCTTTATAACTTTATTTTATGCTATAAGGAGTTAAGTGAACATTTTTAGTCTCCACATATAATTTAAAATAGGTTTTATCGGAGAAGGGTTCAGATAATATTATTGATTACTCAAACTGTAATAAACTTCAAACTTTAGTAGTGTTCCTTGATCCTGCGAAAGTATTTGACACAACAGAATGGAGATTTTTGTTTTCTGCATTAGCTAAATCTAATTTGTATGGCACATTTACAGTGCCTTGAAAATGTATTCATACCCCTTGAACTAATAGA
The DNA here is from genome assembly GCA_026780845.1 of Petrocephalus sullivani. Classification (NCBI taxonomy): domain Eukaryota; kingdom Metazoa; phylum Chordata; class Actinopteri; order Osteoglossiformes; family Mormyridae; genus Petrocephalus; species Petrocephalus sullivani. The sequence continues at coordinate 16,915,710 of JAODKM010000002.1, read as the reverse complement.
AAACTAGACTTAAATGTATTTTACTGGGATTTTATGTGATAGACCAACACAAAGTAGTGCATAATTGTGAAAGAAAATGATACATGGTTTTCAACATTTTTTGCAAATAAAAATCTAAAAAGTGTGGTGTGCATTTGTATTCAGCCCCTGTACTCTGGTAACCCTAAATAAAATCCAGTGCAACCTATTGCCGTCAGAAGTCATCTAATTGGCCTCCTCTCGTTTGTATAGTTCTTATGTTCTTATGTTCTTAATTAATAAATAGAGTCCACCTGTGTGTAATTTATTCTCAGTATAAATACAGCTGTTCTGTGAAGGCCTCAGATGTTGGTCAGAAAACAATAGTGAACAAACAGCATCATGAAGACCAAGGAACACACCGGACAGGTCAGAGATAAAGTTGTGGAGAAATTTAAAGCACTGCTCAGTCCATCAACTGAAATTTTAAAAAGTATGCAGAACTGCAAACCTACAAAGACATGGCCATCTACCTATAAAATATAGTTGGTGACTATCCAGAGTGTGGCTCAGCAGGTCAAGCTCTGTGCCTGTAATCGGAAGGTTGCTGGTTCAAGCCCAGCCTCTGGCTGTCTGTGGGCCCTTGAGCAAGGCCTTTAACCCCCAGCTACCTGGGTGCTGCACAAGTGGCTACCCTTCATGGCCAAGCTTACTCTCATGGAATGGGAGTAATGGAATTACTTTTAATAAAGTAATTCTTCTTCTTCCTTTTCAACTAGCTGACTTGGAATCTTTCAGAAGACCTAAGCCAGGATTTAGATATTTAGATGTTTAGTTTAGATTTAAACGGCGTGGCAGGGACCTCTGCAAGCAGACAGGGCTCAGCATCACCCTGCTTCAGCCTTCGTTTTTTGGCCAGCGAGCCCGGACAGAGTGCGTCGGGGAGACAGAGGGATGCACGGAGAGGCCCTCCACCTTCCCCAGTCAGAGTGCCCCGGGGCCGGAGGTGGCGACACCCTCTTCGGGACTGGATGGAGGCGCGGCGGTGCCATCTCCTGGCTTGGGAAGCGGCGTGGCGGCATCATCTCCTGGACCAGAACGGGGCGAGACAGGAACCTCTGGCAGCGGAGTGCAGGACAGAGCAGGAAACACAGGAACCGGAGCAGGAAGCACAGGAACCGGAGCAGGAAACACAGGAACCGGAGCAGGAAGCACAGGAACCGGTGCCGGAACCGCCGGTGCCACCTTTCTGGGGATTCTGGGGACCCGCAGGATGGCGTCCTCAACAGACCTGGCCCCTTTAAGGGCCAGGCGCGTTCCCCGGAAGGGGTAAGTTGCCAGTGATGGCAGCATGGTGGCGGCATCAGGCCCATTCCCATGCATCTGCCAAGCAGCGACGTTTGCAGGCAGACACACTTTGGGTGAAGACAGGGAAACGCGGGGCAAACACCACCAGGTTCAGAATCGGGAGGGGCACCTCCCGACATGCAGAAAACGACCTCTAAAAAGACCTTGGGGGTCTTCCTTCATCTCCGGCTCTTCCGCTTCCGCTCTTTTCTACTCCATTCTGCTCTTTTTTCTCCCGCTGTGGGCAGCGAGGTAGGGGGCAGCTCTGGGAGCTCCAAGCGCGGACCTGGGGGTAAACTGCTGTCCTAGGCTACCTGCCGCATCATCACCTTGGCATCTCCGCTCCGGAGCTGCCGCAATGCTGCGGCACACCTTTACAGCAAGGGAGGCATCCTTCCACAGGGACATCCCCTCCAATAAGTCCCTGGTGCAGACAGCTAGGGCACGAGCCACGGGGTTCTCCTGTACCTAGGGCTGCAGCACCCAGTAAATCGCCTCGTCTACCAGATCGAGGTATTCAGCCTCGGTCAGCTGAGGCGCTGTTCTGGGAAGTCCAGTCATTCTGTAATGTGCTGCTGGGCACGGAGCAGGGAAGCAAGAAACGGAGTCCCAGGATAGGGCATACACTGGGTTTATTCTCAGAAGCACAAAGGGAGGGAGCAGCGCGACAAAACGTTAATGACCAGACTGGGGAAACATACTCAAGCGTGGATTGAAATACACAGGGTTACTAACACAGAACTAGGAACAACTGGCAAATGCAGGGATTCCACATGCGGTTAACTAGGGGGCATGGCACACAGGAGGATCGGACAGGCAGGATCATGACACATACTGCATATTTTGTTGATGATTGCGACGAAAATTAACATCCATTAACTGGATGAAGCCTAACCTTCCTACGATAGCTCAATGGTTGCAAAAACTCTGACAAGTCTACACAATGGAAAATATGACTGCCCCTATTACAGCTGAAACTACCTACAATCATGAGAAGATGGACACCTATTATTCACTACCTTATTTAAGACAATCATGATACCTCATTTAAGGACTCTGCAGGTATACAGTGTCTGATCTGCCTTTGTGCAATGTTATTTAATTTTTAAGATGCCTTCATATGTGCTGAAAGGTGCTCAGTCTCAGGGTGATTTTGCTTTTGTTTTCTTCTATTTTCTTATAAATTGTTAAGACAGCCTGATAGCGTTTGTTAATGGAAAAAAAACAAATATAATACTTAGATATTTCAATAACCACCTTGTTATTTAAGCAGTGCAGTTTTTCAACCTATACACAGGTGAATCTCCCAGTTTATCTGGAAGATTCATTCACTGAGATTATTACATAAACCAAACCTAGGGACAGCGGTGGGTTATATCTCCCTAACTTACGAGTATATTATTGGGCAGCCCAGACTAGAAATGTGATCTGTTGGGTGCACACACACACACAATAACAATGTGGAAACACATTGAGGAAGAACTCACAGTTTTGTCATTTATAAATAATAATTAAAAATTGTACATTGGGGAATTAATGCATATGCTATCCATAATTTGTTACATAGTTAACCCTAATATTGTGTGTACTTAAAAAATATGTTATAATTACTTAAGTTTGCACAACTTAATTCACACAAGTATTTTGCACTTGTGCTAAAGACAGCAAAACATTAATTTAAATGAAGGTAGGAGAAACATCAGCTCAACTAGAAGCATTCAGAGGATTAAAATTTCTTTGCTCATTGGTCAACTGCTCAGTAATGATTTCAATTGATTTCAGTAAGCTGAAATGAACGTTTGTACTGTTAACTTTAGCTTTAGCCTAGCCTATGTAGGAATTTACTAGCTCAAATGGAGGTGGGTTTCCACCGATGTTTAGGGGAATTAATTATTGATTAATTATTAATTAATTAATC
>JAODKM010000002.1:16895182-16912387 GCA_026780845.1 Petrocephalus sullivani | reverse complement strand
ATAGAATATTTGTGAATACAAAAATTGTCATCATTTAGACAGAGAAATTTGACTGCAGTAAAAAGAACACAAATACCCTTAAACCTTAAATGGCGTTTACACTTTTGATATACCAAGTAATAATTATAAGATAGTACCTCATAATTGTGACTAAGTATCTGAAGTATTTTTCATTTTTATTTTTGTGGTGGAAACGGGTTTCCATGGTAATGTTATAATACTATGTAACAAAAGTGTAATGAGGTAGTTTAATTAATATGAATGTTTAACGGTGTAGAGGGATGTGAAATAGGAAGAATGGGTGTTATTTGAGTGCGTCTGTAAGCTGAATTTGAAATACAAGAACTATGCTTGTGCTGACGTTTGGGTTGATCAATCATTTTTATTCAAAAACAATGTTTTTTCAAGTGTTTTGGGGCTTAAGTGGTTCCTTTTTTACACAGAACATACCTTGTCGGGGAATAAATGTTCGAAATGCTCCCAAACCGGGGAAAACTTCCTTACTTTCACCTCAGAATACACATCAGATCCACAATCCACTATTCACTCTCCAATACAACAAACCCAGAACTCAGAGTGTTTCCAACTATTTCCTACAAGAAGTTGCTGAACTATACCCAGAAAGTCGCTATATATCGCTAGATGACGTCACGTGCTAATTTGTATATTGATTACATATGAAATTTAACGGGGACGTGGGCGATCACCAATTTGTGTAAAGTTAACAGAGAATTTTTAGGGGGGCTGAGTACAAATGTTCTAGCGACGCCCATGGTTCACACTGCGAGCGGCGAGAGCGTCAAAGCGACCGGAAGTCATTCATTCTCTATGGGAGGGAGCGTCGGGAGGCGTCGAGGAGCGGCGCGGCGGGAGCGTCAGACAGAAGTTGAATCCCAGTCAACTTTATGGTAATGAGCTATGACGCGGTTGGGCGGCAACCAATGGGAATGTAGCGATGCTCCGCTAAAGAGAGCTCCGCAGAACATAAGCGCGTAAACTTTTGTTCCGGCCCAACAGTTTCTACGCACAATATAGGAGAAAGTGTACGGAATGCCACCGGGTTATACACCGTAAGACAAAATACGTCTCCACATGGTATTCTTTACTCTCTAGACACAGTAAAAAATGCCCGTGGCATAAATCTATGAGTTTAAAAAACCCACATAGACTTGCGTTTTTATGTTAAAAAGGAACTTTCAATACAAAGATATAGTATTTTATTAAAATATTTTTGACGTGTCGCTGTTTGCGTGGAGGGACGTAAATTAAAATGAAGCATAGACAAAAATATATATATGTTTTTGTGAAAGGACTGCAAATCACATACTAATTTTGGCGCTATAGCATTTAAAAAAGCGCGAATTGTCGGTAACTTATTTTTTACTAAATGATAATAATAATCATTATTATATAATAAAAAAATAACAAACATAATATATTTATATTATATAGAAATATGTATTATATTTATATATAATATAATAAATGTTAATAACATTTGTATAATAATATAACAAAATAAAATACTAATGATGTTTTATATAAACACGCGCATGCGATCAAAAGTGTGGTTGCGCTTCACTAGAGTCTATACCAGGGGCGGGAAATCTTATCCAGAAAGGGCTGCTGTGTGTGTGCGGGTTTTCGCTGCAACAAGCAGCACCGGAAAGAGTAGTAGTACTGTTAACATCTTAATGATACCCATCCCCAATTCAGGAGGTACGCCGGCCTTGTGCCCCATGCTGCCTGGGATAGTCTCCAGGCCCCTGTCACCCTGACCAGGATATGATGAATGGTCAAATATAGGGCGAGGTCTTCAGAAGGAGAACAATGCTGATTGTTGTGTTAGTGGTGTTCAGTGGTCAATATAAGTGAAACGCTACGATGTTTTACTGAAATAGACACATTACATGCTGTGGAGGATCATGGTGGGTACTTCAGCTCTCTGTATCATAAGAAACCCCTCATTTTGTAGCGACACACACAGGCTCATAATGCACTCATAGTAGCAGGGAATGCAGGAAGTGTAACAGCACATTATGTAACAATACCGCATTATGTAATAACTTGGGAAAGTGTGAATGAAGACATCTATTATTACAAAATGTACCATATTATTTTATTTTCATCGTGAAAACAGTGCATTCATCGTGAAAACAGTGCATTCTGTGGGGGAATTTATTACATATTGCATTCAAGCTGTCTATTCCAAAATACGGAAGGTTATTGCAAAATAATGAAGCAAAAATTTGTTACATTTGTCGAGTATTACAAAATGTGGTGTTTTTACATAATACATGGTTACAAGACACACATTGTGCTTTTGAGTCAAGGCATGGAGTCAAAGCTTTGCCCTGTGCTGATGGTTCGATAAAACATAACACATTCTCCTTTGAGCCTGCTGAGCATGCCCTTGTGTCAAACAACAGCCACTCAGACAATTTTAGATTCAAAAGGCAGTCCAGTTTGATTTCCTCCCCCTGTAGCCTGAGTTACAAGTGTCTGGCTAGCACAAGAAACTATAACATAAGAGACTATAAAAAAAAGAAAAATCTTGTTTCACATTATGTCAGTGGTTGTTTTTAAAATCTTGATTACAGGCATCAATCTGTGTGCTGTATGGTCATGGATTATTTTTCCAATTTTAACTAAATTCCTAAATTATTATTTCTCTCTGATGTCTCTTATGGGACAATCGGTGGACTGAGGTGGGGGTTAACTGAAATAAACCACCCACCACATTCGTAGATAGTTTAGTACTTGTGTAACATCTACCTAATAAGCAGTTTTATCATGCTGATCAGTTACCAAGACAACAGCCTGCCATGGACATCCAGAACTTATTGGCAGAGTAGTGGGCTAAGTGAAAACATAAATACTGCCATCTAGTGGTCAAAGAACAAGTGCACAATGTGATTTATGTGATTTCACAGGAGTATTAACATGCCAAACTGTTAATACCCAGCCAAGGGCAGACTGGTAGGCAGGGTGGCTGCCCCAGGGCCTGGCCCCCCAGCAAAGTCGAGGATCCCCCTCCGACTGCAAATCTCACATATCTGCAAAACATTTGTAAGGGTTATGGTGCCATGCATAATATGTCATGCATATTAAATGAACTTGTGACATGCTACTTCTCTCTCACTTATTGTAGGAGCCATAACACAAAAAATATTTGGCACACTTCTTAAATTTTTTTTTAATGTAATAGTTTATAAGGTTTTGTAGTCAAACTAATATAATATACTAATATAATATAACAAACTAATATAATATAAACCTAAGAAAATGCTTAAAAGTGCCTCTTAATATCCTGCACGTGATATATTGTGACATTTCTTTCCCCAGAGTTGTCTCAGACCATCGTCCCCTTCTCCCTTTTCTGTCATGTGGTGGCTGCTAGCCCTCTGGCTGTGGGGGTGCTGGCTGCCCCCTTGCCTTCCATGTACTACAGAGAGTAGCGCCCTCCAGTGCCTCCAAGGCCCAGATGTTACCCGGGTCGCACCTGGCCGGCGAGGGCTTTGACGTGGTCACCATGGAGCGTAAGGGTGCCTACATCATCGATGTGGAGCGCTGGCAGAGGAAGGCGGACAACTCCTGCACGCTGTGCCCCAACCCCTACCTGGCCAATAAGAAGCAGAAGCTGCCACTGGCACTAGTGGATTGGAGGGCCCTGCCTCACTGCAAGATGCCGATGGCCAGCAGGGTCTATGAATCCAGTGAGGCATTTGTTGAAAGCGGCCAAAGTGGGATGGACCCGAGTTGGAAAATGGGACTTGATCTCATCATTCCACAAAAAGGATCTGTCGTGGTAGGAGGCACCCACTCAAAACAGGCTGAAAGAGCCATGGAGATGTCCAAGAAGGACAAGTACAGCTTCATTAAACAGGAGGTCCACTGCAGCTACTACAGGTGAGGGGGGAGGGGGGGTAAGTACTCAGTGATAAGATGGAAAGATGCAGAGAGCAGGAAATTGTAACATATTGTAACTCACTACCACACAAATATGCAAGATGAATGCGATATACAAAGGTTGAAATTAACAACAGAATGTTTAATGAAATTAAATTCAAGTGCTTACCTGTTCCTTGGCAATGAGAGAAAAAAAACCAACAACAAACTACTGTTTGCATTTTGTAATGTTATGCCCTACGAAAAAAATTTCATGTTTTTATGATTTAGCCTGTTTAGTAGAATCAGATTTAACTTCTCAGCCAATTTAGTTTGTCACCATTTTCCTGTACTGAATCTGTTTAAGGACAATTCTAAGGGAATTTTAAGTGACAATGGAGCATTGAAGTAAAGAAATAATGCCTTGAATTATATTGTGATAATTATCAATAGTGACTGATATGAAAAAAAAAACATCTTGGTAAAATATTCAGCCATATCAGCTAGCCCTACCTGTGTTTTGCAAGCTGTATTAAGCACAAAAATGTCTGGCTGTTTTGTTTCTCTTCCCACCCAGCTTGCGGGTGGTGGACAGCCCGCCCCTCCACAGCGAGTATGCAGGCAGCCTTCAGCACCTCCCCCCCGTGTATAACGAAACCACAAAGGAAGACTACCGCCACCTACTGGACACCTACGGGACTCACTTCATCAGGAAGGTGCGACTGGAAGGTCGTGTGAGCAGCATCACCGCATTCCGGCTCTGCCAGTCAGCATTAAACAGCTACACTGAGACCGAGGTAAAAGACTGTCTGGAGGCAGAAGCTTCAGCTGTCATAAATCCTGTTTCTGTTAAAGATGAGGCTCACTACTGCAAGAATCTTAAGAGGAAACACAACATAGACAGTTGCCAGTTCGAAGAAAGGATGACCGAGGTAGAGGGTGGCCAGCATATGGATAATGACCTGCTGTTTTCAGACAAGCTCCAAATCACGCAGAAGTGGCAGGACAGCCTGAAGACCATCCCGGGAATCATCACCTACTCCCCCCAATCCCTGCATTTTCTGGTGCAGGAGACAGACAGCAAAAAGGTGGGGCTGAAGAAGGCTGTGGAGGACTACATCAAGGAGAAGGCCCTAAAGAAGCACTGCTCGACTAAGTGCTCGGGAGGGTCAATGCCCAGCTCACATGACACCTGCCACTCTGTCTGCAAGGCCAACCAGCATACCGACGCCAACTGTTGCCCAACTATGCCGGGCCTGGCCCAAGTAACGGTTACGGTGAAGCGGGCTGAGGGCTTATGGGGAGACTTGATTGGCCACACTGATGGCTTTGTCCGCATTGCTCTAGCCAACCAAACTAAAGAGACCAGAGAGATCACTGACAATAACCCGACCTGGAACAGCGAGTTCTCATTTGGTATCATTCAGCTCTTTCTGGACACAAAGATGAAGCTGGAAGTGTGGGACCTTGACAAGTCGTGGTTCACACAGCAGAATGAGAAGCTAGGAGAGTGCACCATCCAGCCTGTTCAAGGCTTCTATGATGAGATCTGTCCGCTGAACCATGGCACCCTCTACTACCCCTACAAGGTGGAGTGCGCCCCTGGCCTCAGGGGAGAGCGTTGCAGAGAGTATGCCCCTTCTCCTATGAACTCTAGATTGGCCGACCTTTACACCTCCCGTAATGCCTTCAATGTGACGCCTGTTCTCCTGGAGCGCCTCAGAATGGGGCAGTCCATCGAGGATCCCCTGCTATTTCTGTCACCCCATAGGAATGACAATAAGACACTGGGCTTGTCAGGTGGAGCTACTCATTATGCTCCTGCTGAGTCCTAAGGGAGGACCAGATGCCTGCTGCCATGAAGATGCAGTAGCTGCTTTAGCTGTCCCTTTTCTTATGCTGTCCTTGCAGCCTATCACTCAACTTATCCAGCTTGAATTTCTGAGAAACATGCATTTATGCTGCAATAAAATCAAGTGCAACTTCAAAGCATAACCGTGTCACTATTTTAATGATCATCATCCACCTCCCTCCTTGGAGAATGGCTCTATTCTTGATTCTTGATTGAGTGGCACTGCCCGCAATATGCTATCTGTGCCACCCCTTCTTGTACCAGCATGCATTGCTGGTAAAAACTTACACTCAAGATTTGTCTTGCCCTTACAGACATTTTACACCAGGGGTGTCAAACTCAGTCACTGAAAGGGCCATATTACAATCCACCAATTAATTTGTGGGTCAACCAAGGCTTATTTATTTAGGTATGACCCAAACTTCGGTGTCATTTGGTCAAAATCACTAATCCTGAAAAATTTCTGAACAATGATATACACTGCCCAAAAAAAAGTTGCGTACTTTAATAGTTTGTTGGACCGCCCTTAGCTTTGATTATGTGCACATTGCACCATGCATTGTTTCCACGTGCTTATGCAACATCACAACACTTTTTCCATCCATATTTGCACTCATTTTTCACAGAGATCACAGAGCTGATAGGTGAGTTGAGCCACTGCGTAGTCTTCTTCAGCACATCCCACAGACTTTCAATGGGGTTAAGGTCAAGACTCCGTGGTCGCCGCTTCACATGTGAAAATGATTCTTCATGCGTCCGCATTCCACAATTCGATCCTAATGAATCTTGGCATTCTCATCCTGTAATATGCCCATGCCATTAGGAAAGAAATAATCCATTGATGGGAAAACCTGGCCATTCAGTAGATTCAGGTACTCAGCTGACTTCACTGCTGCATAGTGTTGCCGAGCAGTAATAATGATCCAATCATTGGCTTTTAAATATTTGCTGATTGAAATTCTAATGGCGACCAGTGTACAAAAATCACTTTGAAGATGCATAAGGCCTATTTACCCTGTGCTTCCAATTTGAAAATAGCCTAACAAATAGACCTTCCCGAAAAAAAAAATGCTTAAAACACCCAACTCACATAGTCTAGTTTAAATCCCGACAGTCAAAACTATTCATATGATTTAATCTGACATTATCCAATGGATCCTTCTTTCAAATAAGAGATAGGCAGAGTTTAGTCCCAAGAAACCAAAACAACCAGATTACAACTAGAATGTTTGCTGAGGTCCCCAACATGCAGGATTTATTGCAAAGCCTCAGAGGTTGCCAGGTCAAAGATTGCCCCCAGGTGACAGGATGCGGCATACACATTATGTTGCCAAAAGCATTGAGACGCCTGCTTTTACAAACACATGAACTTTAATGACATCCCATTCTTAATACATAGGCTTTAATATGGAGTTGGTCCACTCTTTGCAGCTATAACAGCTTTCATGTCTTCTGGGAAGGCTTTCCATAAGGTTTAGAAGAGTATTTATGGGAATTTAATTCTTCCAGGAGAGCATTTGTGAGGTCAGGCACTGATGTTGGATATGAAGGCCTGGCTTGCAGTCTCCACTCTAATTCATCCCAAAGGTGTTCGAGGTCAGGGCTCTCTGCAGGCCGGGTCAAGTTCTTCCACACCAAACTTGGTCATCCATGTCTTTATAGGCCTTGCTTTGTGCACTGGTGTACAGTCATGTTGGAACAGGAAGGGGCCATCCTCAAACTGTTCCCACAAAGTTGGGAGCATTAAATTGTCCAAAATGGCTTTATATGCTGAAGCATTAAGAGTTCCTTTCACTGGAACTAAGCAGCCAAGCCTAGCTCCTGAAAAACAACCCCACACCATAATCCGCCTCCACCAAACTTTACACTTGGCACAATGCAGTCAGGCAAGGACAGTTCTCCTGGCAGCTGCCAAACTCTGATTCGTACATCAGATTGCCAGACAGAGAAGCGTGATTCGTCACTCCAGAGGACATCTCCACTGCTCTAGCATCCTGTTACGATGTGCTTTACACCACTGCATCCGACACTTTGCATTGCACTTGGTGATGTAAGACTTCGATGCAGCTGCTCAGCCACGGAAACCCATTCCATGAAGCTCTCTATGCACTGTTCTTGAGCTAATCTGAAGGCCACATGAAGTTTGAAGGTTTGTAGCTATTGACTCTGCAGAAAATTGGTGACTTCTGCACACTGTGCGCCTCACCATGTGCTGTCCCCGCTCTGTGATGTTACATGGCCTACCACTTTGTGGCTGAGTTGCTGTTGTTTCCAACTGCTTCCACTTTGTTATAATACCACTAACAGTTGACTGTGGAATATTTAGTAGCAAGGAAATTTCACAAAAGTACTTATTGCACAGGTAGCATCCTATTACGATATCACACTTAAATTCACTGAGCTCTTGCAAGTGACCCATTCTTTCACAAATGTTTGTAGAAGCAGTCTGCATGCCAAGGTACTTGGTTTTATACACCTGTAGCCATGGAAGTGATTGGAACACCTGAATTCAATTATTTGGAGGGGTGCCCCAATACTTTTGGCAATATAGTGAACGGGCCTGGCTTCATGGGCGGGGGGCAGGGTGTAATTGTAATTACCCCCCAAAAATCTTCCTGGCCCACCATGTTACCAAGAGCTGGAGCCGAGCCTGATAGTGAATATGCTACAACTGAGAGTCTGAACAGCAATGTGCCACCTCCAGACAGGCTAAGAACTCTTTGCTTCTATCACAATGCAAAATTGCAATTCATAGCTCATTGTTACATATCTGTACTGTGTTTGCTTATCGTTATGCACAGTTAGCTGCACAACTATTCAGGAATCCGAGTTTTTAGTGCAGTAGTTGCCCTTTATTTAAGTTATTGTCTTGTACAGTATGTGTGGTTCTCAGAGTGAACGTTTAGTCAAATTCCTTGTAAGTAGAACTTTTCTTGGCCAATATAAACTGATTCTGAGTAGGTCTGGACTTTTATCAGTACTTATCTGAGAAGGGTTCTCTGGAATCACTGGCCTGACACCATCAGCAACCAAGAGCTGTGGCAGTGAACATAACAAGAGGAAGAGAGGCTTGAGGTAGATAGGCCACACCCTCTGTAAGCTGGCCTCAAGTGACACAAGACAAGCTCTCACATGGAATCCCCAGGGAAAGACAGAAAGAGGCCGACAAAGAAACACCTGCGCTGTGACCTGGAAGCAGATGCCAAGAGAATGAGCCACACCTGGGGACAAATGGAAGAACTGCTCCTGGACTGAGGTTCCTGGAGAGGTCTTGTCAGCGGCTTATGTGTCAGAAGGGTAAGAGTAGAAAGAAGAAGAGAATGACTATGCATTCCTCTGAGATGCTGGAGGAGGTGACTAGGGAGAGGGATGTCTAGGCATCTCAGCTCAGACTGCTGCCCTCAGTAACAAGACCAGGATAACCGGTGGAGAATGGATGGATGGATAACCCATGATGACCCAACTCCCAAAATATATTTATTACAAAGTTTATCCCTATCATATACTTTCAATCTCTTGTTTCTTTTGGTAAGAAATTTCAGTTGCTTGTTATTGAGTTATGGTAATGTAAAGGGACCAGAACTTTTTTTATATATGACTTTTCAGTACAATTTTCAGTGAAGTATTAATAATGCAGCATGCCTCTGCATTCTGAATGAATGGACAGTAGGTGGGGCACCTGGCTCAACAGCCAATGAGGAGACGGAATCCATGGCGTGGCTATGAATGTCTTTAATGTTCCCCAGATCTGAATCACAGCATACAGTGTGTAATAACTTCTAAATTAAACAGAAATATCATCACCTTATTTATGTTTTTTTTCTTTTTTTTTTAAATCATTATTCTTTTTAAATTCATTATTAACATTTTTTCTTCATCTCAAGTCTTGGGTTTCTGAATTCAAACAAAGAGAGTAAAAATGTGACAACAGGTGCAAGGCTTTTTGGTGACCCTTTATCTTGGTGGTTCAAAGTTCAAAGGTCACGCTCCCTTTGCACACAAGATCCTTTCCATGTAATTACCTTATAGTAACCTTCAAACCTGCCCCTTCATCTCCAGTGGAATATGAGACTGTCCCTTCCTGGTCAATTATTAAAAATAAAAAACCTGGGTTCAGTAACTGACACACACAAATGGCCCAGATTGGTAACTGAATAAGCAGGGAAGAGTAAATTAACTCCATTTTTAAAGCACACCTTTGAATATAGTTTGAAAACACGGACATTGGTCTTTTTTAGAGGATTGTCATTCATAGTTATTTTAAATAGCGACCTGAACCACCGGTTCCCAAAATCTGGAGCTGCAGTCCATGAAAAACCTGACCATAAAACACATACACACACTGCATGACACTCTCACGCAGACAGATCCTGTCCTGTTTTCACAGGCTTTAAGGTGCTGTTCCTGCCACTTGGGGGCGAGGTGTTGGGTGGGGTTGCAAGGAGAGCGGCCTGATCCTCGTTCGGGCAGGAACCGCGGCAAGCTCCAGAGCAAGATGGCGGATATGTCAAGCTGACAAATCACCAGGCCCCTCTGACAAAACGCTGCACGGGGACCGGGCTCTCAGGCCAAAGACACCAGGAGTCAAAGACGGACGACATCTCCCCTTCTTTACTATCCTACTTTCTAGGTTTCGATTTAAAACCTTACGACTTTGTTCCTAATCAGTCATATGTATATTTCAAAATAATAAAAAATACACAGTGGATTCATGATATGACAGCCATTTTAACCTTGAGATATCCCAGAAATTCCATCTCGAGCACATGAAGGTTGCCGAGAGTGTACGGCCTGGCCGCCAGCCACAGCGCGCCTTGCACCTGCCGTCTTTGTCACAAAGTATTTCAGTCATTCGCTCCAAAACCAAACGAGAAACTTAATATTTACAAATAGGTACGTTTGTCTGGTTATTACACTTAAAAAATGTACAGTCTATCTTTCGTTTCAACTCTCTGTCCATTCTCCACGTCACGCTCCTCAAAGGACTTCAGGGCGTCGGGGGAAAAAAGGGAGAAAAGGTCATCACTGTCACAAGCTGTCCAAGGCGTCAACATCTAAAAAGTGACAAGAAAAAGAACGGAAAAGAAGGAAAAAATCTCTCGCTCGCTGCTCTCATCCGGCGGTTTCCTTATGTTTTCGCATGTATGTGTGTGTTTTGCTCTCCTACCAGTTTTTATGAGTGTATGTAGGACTGTAGTCAGGCCATGTAGGTCTACTGCTGCTGTTGCTGGCACAGATGTCACGGTTGCCATAGTCACAACGTGGGACACTGGCATCTGGGGCGACTTGGAGATGTTTCTCCTTCTTTTTGCAGATTATCAGTGTATCTCCATGGAGAGCCACACAGTACAGTCTGCCTGTGCTTCTTTCCATCTCTGACATTGTGCAGCTGATATATAAGACGCACTCCGCCGGGACTAAGCCCGAGGAGCCCCCCCATTGTGTTTATACCCAATTGCTTCATGTGGGACAGAACCTGGAAACCCGGTGCTCCAATCAGGAGAAGAAAAGGTCCTCCAGTTTCTCTGTTCTCTGTGCCCACCCCCACAAGAAATATATAACACTGCTTCTGAAGGTCACACCTCCCTCCCACCCATCTATAAGGGGTGTGTATGCCAGGCCTGTCCCCCACAGTCACAGACCACAGGTGGGGTAGAGCACTGGAACTGGGTGGGCATAGTAATAGAGCACGCCGCCTCTATTATTACAAGCCCCTTTCTGGTCCCCTCTTGCACCCCAGGCCTGTCTTTGCTGGTCAGGCTGACTCTCGCCGCCCCCGTCACGAATGGAGCTGACACGACGAAGCCTGTCATTTACCCGAATGTGCTTGTAATGTGTGGCAGTCACTTTGGCAAAATTTGTGAGGGGGTTGAGGGTGGGAGAGAACATTCCGTCTGACACGGAGAGATGAGCTTTGTTTTCAGCACCTGAGCTTCGCACTGGCAGAGCAGTTTGCCCAGTTCCCTTGGGGGGAGCAGTTCTATCTGAATGCTAATTACCAGTAAGGTTGGTGCTCTGTCAAAGTAGCGAGAGGCTAAGACCTGCATAGGTTGGGGGGTGGGGGGGGCTGTAGAAGGGAGCATGGGCGTCCCCTCTGACGTGACAGGGCTCAGTTGAGGGTGGGGGTCTGGGCGCAGATGGGAGAATCGCTTGGCAGCCAGGACTGTGAATGGGACATTGATTCAGAGGACGGGGATGTGATGAAGAGGACGGGGCTGTGATGAAGAGGACAGGGACTGTGGTAAAGACGATGGGGCTGTGATGAAGAGGGTGGGCCTGTAGTGAAGAGGAAGGCGCTGTGATGAAGAGGATAAGCCTGTAGTGAAGAGGATGGGGCTGTGATGAAGAGGATGGGGCAGTGATGAAGAGGATGGGGCAGTGATGAAGTGGATGGGGCTGGGATGAAGAGGACAGGCCTGTGGTGAATAGGTTGGGGCTGTGATGAAGAGGACGGGGCTGTTATGAAGAAGACAGGCCTGTGGTGAAGAGGTTGGGGCAGTGGCTTTACTCAGAGAAGCTGAGCGGGTGTGGTGCTCTTCAGCAAGGCCCTCTGCCCAATCTGCATATGCGTAAAACTCTACAGACACATGAAACGAGTATATAAACGCATACTAAGCAAAATGATAATGAAACTCTTCGTGAGATTTAAATGCTTTAATGACTTCAGCCCTCACTGCTTTTTGTGTGACTGAGAGAAGCATCTTCATTCTTTTAAATTGCTGAAAAAAAACCTACACTTGGTTTTAGAGGGGAAAAAAATCCTTGTCACACAAGCCCGAAAAGTCAGGGAAACTGAATAAGTACTTCTGTCATCCGACTTCACTGAATCCAGCACAGGATTCACCCCCCCCCCCCACCCCCTATCCTTGCAGGAAAAGGTAGTGACAGGAAGGGAGGGGAGCAGTGAAGCACAGGAGTGACAGAACACCAGGTTCCTACTGGTAAAAAATGAGAGAGACAGGAGTACAGGCAGGCATCTCTTACGGATGGATGGATAGAGACCAGGCTTGGCAGTGTCTGCAGAGAGGAGCAGGCATAACCCGCATGGTCCAGTGTGACGCGGGCAGCAGCTGGAGATGCCGATTAACCAGCAATCCATTTATTATTTGCCACCGGCTTCCGCAGTTGCCCCTTTTCACTGATACCTATGGGACGGACCCTAGGGACAAGCCAAAGGTCCAGCTGCTTCATCTTCTTAAATGCACAAGAGACATAAATTAAAAAAAAAAATTATAAGAATAACGAAACAAATCAGTTTTTTAGAGGGTCACAACATCCTGGACAGAACGAAACGAAAAATGGCAACTGAATTTTTAAACTTTTCCTGTCTGGTGTCCCGCCTCTGCTTGCCAAATCCGGAAAACATCATGCACAGATCCCCAAAGAGCAAACCATTCATAAATTTTCTTTATATATACGTTTATATAGATTATGTATATAATCTATATCTCTATGAATCTATATTTTCGAAACTCTTTCCACAACAAAGAACAGCAACAATCAATCGATACAGAGTACAAAGAAAAATAAAAGGAGGCGAATGTTTGGCACTTTTCTTTCGAACGTTCCTCCCGCGTACAGGCAGGACACAGAGCCTCCATCTCTCTGAGTGCCCCATCTGGATCAGAACAACAGGTCTTGGCACCAAGAATGCTGGTAGAAAGAGGGTTTTTGAATATCGCCTTCCCGGGTCACCTCTCGCACATGTGTGTTTGGGTACGTGCGTGTGCGCTCACGCTCATTCCGAGGAACCACAGAAGGAGAGGTGCTGAGAAAAAAACGCGAGGGAAAGGAGATAAAAGAGCGATAACAGTGGTGGTGAGGGAGGGGGCTGACCTCGATATAGAAGGTAGAGGGATTAAATAAGGAGAAGCAGGCACAGCGAAGCGGTGGAGGACAGCAGAAGAGGCCGGGAGGAGGTCGGCGGCTGAGGCCTGATTCACATTGGAAAGAAAGCCCCCAGAAATTCTTTCCCTCCTTGCGGGGACGCGGCTGAGGCACGGCCACAGTGGCTGCTGTCCGACCCCAGGGACCCAAAGACGTGGGGGAAAACAAGGGAAACAAAGTGTGGGGTTGGGGGGGGGAAGTGCACAGGAGCAGGGGTGGGGGGAGAAGAGGACCCCTCAAAGAGAAAAGCAAAGATCAGCAGTTCTGTCGCGTGTCTCCACAGAGCACCAGCAGGAGGCGATGTTTGCAGCAGGCGGCGTCGCCTGGACTCTCTGAGGGAGTCATCCTCCATGAGACTCCACTATACGCGGGTGGTAGAGTGAGGGTGGGGCAGGGTGTTGTTGTGCCCCACAGGGGCGGGGTAAGTGTTAAAGGCGTGAAGGGGCTGCATGGCGGCGACGGTGCTGGAGATCATGGTGATGGTGTTGGGCGTCATGAGTGCCATATCGTCCGGGGCACGGCGCAGCGTCAGGGTGTAGTCGGGTGGGCAGGCCGGCCGCAGGATCTCGTGGGGTCGCAGCGGCTCCATGTCGTGGTGGGCGTCGTGCTCCGAGTGTTTCATCTGCATGGACATGATCTCCTCCTCCTGGCTGTGTGCCAGGTCATTGGCGGGCCCGTGCTGCGGTGACAAGCGCCTCCGCATCTCGTGCCGCTTGTCCCGCTTGTAGTAAAGTGCTGCAAAGGCCAGGATGTTGAGGAAGAGGAGGGAAGCGCCAACAGCCACCGTCACGCTCAGCTCTGTGGAGTAGTCCCGCGTGTCACCGGGGAAGGGCGGGAGGCGAGGCCTCTCCGAGCCATCGGGGTCCGGGTCCGGAGGAAAGGTAGGAATAGGGTGGCGGGTGGTGCGTGGCCCTGTGCCTTTGCCCCCCACTCGGGGTGTGCCCGGCGGCAGGCGTGTGGTAGTGGAGCTGATGTAGACATCATGGAGGCTGTGCAGATGAGGAACCAGCTCCAACCAGAAGGCCACCTTGTTGGCCCGGTAGTTATCCCGAACTCGCGGCTTCAGCCCGATGTGCAGGTACTGCTTGTCCTTGGAGTTAAACTTGGTCCAGATGACCTCCTCGAAGCGGTTGGGCTTGGTGTGGATGAACTTGGTGTCTTGGGGCACTGGCAAGTTTGGATCCCTAGAGAGCCAATCAGAAAAGACTTTAATCACTTAACTTGGTTTTGAGGAACTTCAATAGATATGCATGTTAACTAAGAAAAAGAGTGAACGGCATTGGTCAGGCAAGGAGAGCATGCGCAATGGATCATATACTGACCCTGTCTTGGCAAAGTTGGTCCAGTAGGTCATGACTACAGCGCTGAGCATGATGTCGTTCTTGGAGAAGTTGCAGGGGAAGAGGTCAGTGGCCCCCACCATTGGGACGCCAAAGACATAGGGGATCTCATCCCCGTGGGCTGCGTCGGCCCACTCGGGCCGCGTCTCCGTCTGGCAGTGGTGGTAGAAGGTGTAGAAATAGACGGGAGACTGAAACTCGGCGTGCAGCTTGGCCGTGGCCACCGCCGGTGCCACCCACTGATGGTCGGTAAAGAGTGCCAGCAGGGTCTTGCGCCGCATCTCGCCGTTGTCGCGATCTGCCCAGTCTGTGTACATGAACTTGATGGTCTCCCTCAGGATGTCCTTACCTGTGAAGAAAGGCTGACTAAGAACAGTATAACCCCACGGCTCTTCAGCCACATTGACTGACAAGGATGACAATTGCTGACAATGATCTCCCAGTAACAAAAGTGGGACCAGTCTGAGAGCGCTCAGACTACAACCTGCCTATGCAGTGCTGAGTGGCAGGCAAACTTCTCACCTTCCGGATATCCGTACAAGTTGTCCACGAAATTGGAGATGGTGTAATCGAAGGCGGCAGCTGAAATACCCTCCTCACCCTCGGAGCCCCCATCATCCACAAACTTAAGCCCCTCTCCTTGGTTCACTCCAATTAGAATGTCATAGTTCAGGAACTCCCCCTGGTGGAGAGAAAAGAGAAGTGCATGTCAAAACTTCAATATTTTAAAAATTTTTATTCTTTAACAAAAACAATGAAAAATATTTCCTTGGATAATAAGAAGACGGAACTAATGTTCACAATCGAATTACCCCGGTAACTATCATAATTACTCTGTGTCATAAAATATCCTAAATACCAGTGCTATTAAAATAGAAATATTCATCTCTAAATGAAAAGCTTGCATTACATGACTGGAGGCTGCTGACACTGCAGAAAACATGGCTGCAGCTGTAAATAGGGCATGACCTGAACATCCTCCAGTAGAAAAAGAAAGGGCAAGTCTCTAAACCATACCACTGTGGGGTGGGGGGCTGCACTTTTTTTCCAAATCCACTGACAGTGGTAAGTTAAATGGAAAGTAACAGAGAGTGAAGGTCACGATAGGGCCTCAAAGCCATTGGACTACAGGCCAGAGGAACTTGGAGTGTACACAGTCACATCCTAAGGGTGCTTTTCAACTGCAGCAGGTACCGTACTTTTGGTACTTCGATAAAGTATTTTGTGTTGGTTTTCCACTGGCACCGATGCCAAATGACATCATCAGTGACCGCCCCTGAATGACATCATCACAAAGCACAGCACGGTGTTTCTTTCGCGAAATTCAAACATGGAAAACGTGCTGGGACTAGAGTTGTCAATTCTTACAATTAGAAGCTCGGTCAACCAGCCTTTTTTATCACAACTCCGTGCCATCAGAAAGAGGAGAGCAAGACTAAGGGTGCTTTTCCAACCTACCAGGTACCGTACTTTTGGTCATTAAAGAAAGTACCGGGAGTACGTAACTTCAAGGTGTCGGTTTTCCGCTGCCATAAAAACCGGCGCTGAATAAAAGCACAATGTGAGGAGGGGTTTTTGTACTGAATTCGAAAAATGGCTGTAGTATATTATACAGCTGAATGATGTTGGATATTAAATCTAACATAGTAACATAGCTAGTAGATTGAGATCAAGTTTTTTCATAATTTCATACAGTACAGAGGCACAGGGGGTTAAAGTTTTGCTAAAATGTTTTTAATCTGGCATAGGGAAGAAACTTAGCTAACTTTGTAATTTTAATGATTATTCCTTTTATGGATTATCCAATATATGTTTTTAAAATCAGTTTACAGTTTACCTGCATTTTTGCATGAGCGCTGCATGCATTCTCTGAGAAAATCATTCTCATCCTTGCTGTTTAAATCACTCCTAGACGGGTCTGTGAGAAATTTATGTTAACTAATTTTTGCTTTATAAATACCAATATTTATTACAACAAAATCACTTTGTTATACCTGGAAATTCTCCAATATTGTGCTGCCCTTGTATATTAAATAAAATATTTTTAAATTTTCTTGTATCTTTTCAGATCGCAATTATTATTATATTTTTTTCCCACTTCATTTATTGTTGTAGTTCATAACTTTTTCAAGACAGTGGTTGTATTGTGTTTCAGGATAACTAACACTATGTAACAAATTTTTATTTTTATTTTGTTCCTGGGTACAAAGTGTGTTTTCCTAACCCGTTATGGCTAAA
>JAODKM010000002.1:16877171-16887542 GCA_026780845.1 Petrocephalus sullivani | reverse complement strand
CCCATGTCGTGGTCCGAAGCTGCGAGCAGGCAAACGAGGCCCCCTCCCAAGCCCGCCGTCCTCGCGCTAAAAGGGGGCACTGTTTACTTTCAGCCAGAAAGTAAACTGTTTAGAAGGCAGCGAGACTGAAAGGCATGCTAGGTGTGGATAGCATGCCCTCCTTCTCTCGCCCGCTTCTGTCTTCCTGTCTTTGCTCTCCTCTTTCATCTGTTCCTCTTCTCCCGGCCCTCTCTCAGATCCCCTGCTCCCCCCATTGCTGCCACTCTGCTCTTCCCCTACCTATTTTTTTCTGATCCTCCTCTTCTTTTTTCTCTCTCCCTCTCAGTATTGAGTTTATTTCAAAGCCCTTGACTCCATGCTTTACCATTTTCAGACACATGAAAAAAAGAGACGCAATCAAACAGCATAATAACATCTATGGGACTGTTCATGCTCCTTGTATCAGTCGTCGATACAAAGAAACCAGTGACATACAGTAAGCAGCAGTCATTTACATCCTCACTGGCAGAGGCAGGGGGTGCTGTATCCTCTAAGCCCACGGCTCCTCCCCTGCACAAATGCTACAGCTTTCCGGAAGACTTCCGCCTCGCTCTGCTCCCCGCTTTCCGGTCCGGGGGTTGTCTTCTTCTTCTGTCACCCAGTTAGATGGTAGCTCCCAGGAATGCTATTATTTATGAACAGGGGTTCACTAGCGCCCCCTTCGGAATGACATGTGGGGAGCAGTGCTGAAAGGTGGTAGGAGACCGTGCTGGGAACACAGCCGGTTTGTGTCACGCTGCTAAGGGGTCCCCCCCCCCAAAAAACAGCAGGTCAGCGACTCGCAGCAGATAGAGGTGTAATGGTGTCAGAACATGTGAAAGGTCTGGTGCCTCGCCAGCACAGCGACTGAGAATCACAGGGCCATGCAGACTGAGTTCACAACAGAGTTCATATGACTGACACAAACTATCGCGAAAATTATTCATCAACGAAAATGTTTAATTATGAAAATGAGCTAATAATAAAATACAAAATAATGGTAACACTACTTAAAACTCTCATCTATAATGCACTATAGATTCCCAAATAATGCATTAGAATTGTCAGTCTAAGGATCAATAAAGCATTACAGCATCTACTGCTGACAGTCATAAGGCATCATAGTGTTGATTACAATACTTCATAAGCTCCAGTGAAGCTCACATTTGTAATGCACTACAGACACCTTTATAATGCATGTTATAATATATGTGGAGGTATCAATGGTGCATTGAGGTGAGCTTCATAAAGCATTCATAATGCATAATATGCATTGCTATGATGTGTTATGCCTATTATAAATACAGCCATGATAGGTAGGAAGGAAAAACGATTCATGGACAAAATCTCACTCAGGGCAGGCAGCGTGGGGAGGCAGTAACGGGGAAAAAAGCCCCACAAACCTGAAACGCAAGGAAATTAACAGATGTTTTTTTTTTGTTTGAATGTTCACTGTCATGTACTGAACTAGGTGTAGAAATTAGCACTACCCAGTCTCATGCTTATTACGTTTTTGGGAGAGGACACTTGAGTTTATTCAGGTTCTATTCACTGGTGTTTTTTATTATATGAATAAAGATGCATCACATGCAAGTATTTCGTTTCTGACTAAATTTTATTTATATTTTATTAAATGAAAAATCATAAATCCATTTTTGTAATAGTGCAGTTGTGTATTACCACCTGTACAACAATCTGTGTCCTTAAAGGCTGCCTGCTCAAATCTAATGCCATGCCGTAATAACAGCTTTATAGATGTCTCCTTGAAGAATATAGAGAGGACAGTGGTAGACAAGTGTGTGGGTGTGTACAGAAAATTGTCAAAATGTGAAAATTATGTACAGTACCCTGGTATATGTCATTTCGGCATACGTCAAACTCAACTTTACGCTGCTTGTCTGTAGTAATGTAAATGATTTTAAGTAAATAGTGAACAGAATTTACTTAGATTAACAGTCCATTTACGGTGGTATACACGATAGCAGACAACTGTAGGGATTTGACAAAACTTACGTAAATAACTTAATTAATTTTGTTTTTCTGAATACTAGGTGAACATTGACTTTGGAGACTGCAAAGTGAACACCGACTTTTATAATGAATTAAACGTGCATTTATGTCAATGGAAATGACTATGTTTATTTATTAGTCGGTCTCATCATTTTCGGGTTACATCAAAAATCGGCTTACGACGGGGCTCACAGAACCAATTAATGATGTAATGACTGTATTAGACTATAGATTTAGTCAACCAAATATCCTGTAATTTTTATAGACTAAAATGAGATTACACCTAAAAAGAAAACCAGATGGCTAAAATATGACTAAAACTAAACTGCATTTTCATCAAAACACTAAGACAAAAATTAAATGAGTCAAAATATGCTGTCAAAATTAACGGTAATAACATTATGTATGCAGTATGAAGGTACAGTTAATGTACAGCGTTAAGAAATTACTGACCCCCTCTGCACACACGTACATCAGCTTTCCTTCAAACCCTGGCTGACCTGTAGCTGGCTGATGCCTGACCTATGGCTGACCACAGTGAACCTGTCGCAAGCTGAAGAGTGATCCAGGGTTCACCACACGCTACCTTCAAAGCAACCCAAAGATGATCTCCTCACGTCAAGATCTCCTGTTGCTTAGTAGGGCGTGAGATTTTGAGTTCAAACAGTATGTGGAGAGGACAGAGAGGGAGAGTGAGAGAGAGAGCGAGAGAGAGACAGACAGAGAGGATCTTCCTGAGCAAAGGACATCAATGTTTTATGCTGCATCTGCAGCAGATATGATGCTACATAGTCTGGGTGTAAAAGCACACAGCCACAGCCACATGAACAGACAGCAGTATCACACACACCTGCAGACTCAGTGGGAATGTACCATCGCACACAAACCTGTATGGCCTCCGTGAGGGAAAGACCACTGACCTGCTTTATTGGCCCAGGAGTACTCTGACAGCCTTGTGTAACAAAACACTGATATTGCTTTGAGCAACAGGGTGGGGTGGGGGGGGATCAGGCTAGTGAGACTGGGGTGCAGTGTGGCCGGCAATAGGCTCTGGTGTATGTCTGAATGCTGACAACACTTAGCAGCACTTAACTTAGCAGAAGCAGCACCCTAAAGTCCACTTAGGGAGTTCCTTTTGTTCTCTCATACATGGCCTTCATTCTTGATACTTAGGGAAAAAAAATGCAGGAATCACTTGCCCCCTAGAGGCAATGGTGTGCCACTACATAGCGAGCACACATTATTCTCTCTCAACCAGTCCTTCAGTTTTGTCCCATTTTCCCAATGAAAATAAAGCCCCCTTCAGACATGCACTGCCATCTTGAATTTATCCAGACGTTACCCAGAGGAGCTGTATTTGTAAATGTAAATGTCAGAATCCGTGGTAACGGACACTTACCGGACTTCACCCTGCTAGCTCCCAAGTACAAATTCTAGGTCATTTCTGATTGACCTCCTTATGTGAAATGAGTAGTAAATTGTACAGAGAATTCACCAGGGGTGATTGGTTGTGTTGATGATGTTTCTTTTATGTGACTGGCCCAAAAACAGAAGGACTCAAACATACATGGGCGAAGACAAAGGGTCATTTACATGAAGAAGACCCCAACGAAGATGACAAGATTAGGGAATTTCTGCCAGTAGTACTGTAAACAGAACAGTATGATTTCTACAGCGTGCATCATGCCTCGTGGACGTCTGATTCTGATTCTCCAGACAGTGTCCAAAGTGCATGTATGAAAATGGCCTAAGATCCATGCATCTTGCAGAACCACTTACCTAGTACAGGGTGTGTGAGAGCATGCTGCCTATCCCAGAATGCACACGGCTGGAGGCGGGGGGCTCCCTAAAGGTATGCCAGGCCATTGCAGGGACAACAGACAATTCTGAGTCACTAGGTCGGCATTCAGTGTTCAGAGTGAGGGCAGAATTTGATCCCCCAACAATCAAGCGTGTATTTGCAGCACTACCTAATAAGTCACCATGGCACCCATACCAAAATATCATCTTTTCATCTTTCAGCCACTTATCTAGCACAGAATTGGAAGAATACTGCAAAAAATACCATGGACATCATACCAGTCCACCAAAGGATACACATTAAGACACTCACGCCATTCAGGGACTCCGGTGTACTTGTGCGTTTTCGGACTACAGGAAGAAAGCTGCCAGAACATGCGGTCTCCAAACATAGAGACCAAGCTACCTACCAAGTCGCCATGCATCCCTCACCAAAACACCATATCATGAGAAAGAAACACTTCATTACTGCGAGCCTAGCATCACTAACGCTATATAAAATCCTCTTAATTTTCTTAAAATGCAGAGTCCACATTTGTAATCCAATGCCAACTTAGGTTGTCTGGCTGGCATAAGATTTTCAATTAGAGACAAGTCTGCACGCACATTTACATGTATGTAACAATTCTATTATCTTGTCAATAGCCTGTAGGATCTGGAAACTACCCAAACGCTCTTGATGTAGGATATTTTAGTTTTATATCATGGAATAATATAGATTTGCTGTAAGATTTCTTGCATGAATGTGAGAGTCTGAATGCCAGATGCGTGAGAGCTGGCACCAAATCACATCACATTACAGGAGACCATCAAAAGCATTCACAGCTAACTGTGCTGCTATCCATTCTATCCCAATTCTCTTATTCATGCTATCTTGGCTACATTTGAATGATTCTTACTATCCTTTCTTTTAACGCAAATGCCCCTGTTGCAATCCATCCTACCCTTGCTTCTATACACGTCGGAGGATATCCTGTCCTTGTTTCTGTCCATGCTATCCTTATAGTTATCCTTGCTACCCTCACTGCTACCCCTTACATTCCTGCTCCTCCATCTGTCAGTCTTTCATGTTGTTTCGAGGATGAGCGAGGCACAGTATCGCCGCAGAGCTTCTCTCGGGCTGAATGTTTACCCGCACGGAACGCTGCATAAGTGAAATAAGTTTGCTGAGGCATCTGGGCTCCTCCAGCCAAGGAAAGTGAGGTGTTGCCAAATGTGCTTGTTAACACCCCGCTGTCCCCCTGAAAACTAATTAAAATATGCACATGGATGGCGGAAATACTTCCAGCTAGTAATGGCGGTTATTCTGAACGCCTCTGCCTCTCGCATGCATAAACGCGCAAGTGTTTTCATGAGATAGTCAGCCGAAGCACGCTTCCCGTCTGTAGCTGACTGACATCCTGGCACCGAGCTGGTGACAACCTGCTAGCTAGATTAATTTACCTCTTAACTATCTCGACTGGTCACGGCGCGGAGACGTCAGCCGTGCACTTATTGTTGGGAGGGGGCTTCTGTCACCTGCTCTCCTACAGGCCGTTTCCCGAGTCTGTCTCTGTCACCCTGCCAAGTGGTGCGACCTTTATGCATGGCCAGTGACTCCAATGGGTTACCTTTGCTAAGGTGACCACACTAACACCGGTGTTAGTTTATGTAGCAGAAAATAACTCCTATGCGTGCGCTTGTTTGTTTTCCTGAAAGTACATGAGTGTTAGTATCTCTCTCTCTCTCTCCCAGCACTGTAACAGTGACTGAATCCATCCTGAAAGCTGGGGGCTGCACCGTGGTGCACGGTGACCTAGGGCCAGGGTGTTATTCTCATTCTTAAATGTAGGGTCTGGTGGTTGATTCAGAAAGATCAGAATTACCTGTACATGAATACCACCCCCTTCAAAAGAGCTTTGGAACATGCCGCACACTAAGCACACAGTAAAAATGACAGTGAGATTAAGCCAATTTTATAAAGGGGGGAGGGTCATTCTGGTCATTAAAGGTGTGTTTGAGGGATATTCTCCCCCATGCATCAACAAATCGACCCTTCAAGATAAAAAGAAAACTACACAAAATGCAATTCAAAGCTTTGCGACGTTGGGGTGGGTGCTTCATTAAGAAAACGTAATTTCCATGGCAACATCGGGCCTCTGTGCCTTGTATAACACCTGGAAGCTGTGCTTGATGTTTCCAGCACGCTTTACCCTGTCTGTGTTCATTCAGCAGTTGTTCTGAAATACTACACTACACTGTACTAGACAATATTTCACTGAAGTCAACTACACTGCGTTGTACTGAGCTGTACAGCCTCACACTGCCCTGTACTACACTGCTGGCATTGTACAAAAATGCCAAATGCATACAGTATAAGACTCATAACAGGCAAATAATTGAAATTTAAAGTACTACACTTTAACTATTAAAGTATTACACATGTAAACAGTAAGTAAGCTGTTTTGATTGAAAACACAAATATATGATGAGCCCGGAGGTAATGCCCCGACCTGGCAATCAGTTAGACATCACATTTGCATAACTAACCCCATACTGCTTGATTGGTATTAAGTCTGTGCTTCCCTAGGGGATGCAGAAATATCGCTGGGCCACAATATCAACAAAGAAATGACTGAATAAAGGCCCTTTTCTAGTCCACAGGGTTTCAGGTAGAATTCTCAGAGATATCCCAGAGTTCCAAATAGCTTCCCACAGAGCCCAGCCCTAGAAGCTAAATCCTGGAGATGTAACAGCATGTGCCGCTCATTGGGGAACCAGAGAAGGCTGGAGAAGAGCAGAGGTTCTGACTGGAAATAGAAACCAAAAACTAATGGAACACAAAAATAAAGAAGCAAAAGTAAGAACTCGCTCAACGAGTCACCTGGAGCAGAGATCAAAACCAGAATTTCCGCATAATGAGCCCAGGGCTGCGCCTTCCAGCCATTTCCTCCTCACGGAATACTTTTGTGAAAATCAGTGGATTAAATGCCTGGCATCCTGTCCAGACTGCCCCCCTTGTCTTGTGTCCTCTGTTTCCTGAGATCATACCCCAAAACTCTGACTTGTTTATTTTTAAATTTTTTTTTTGCTCACTGAGAATGCCATTTGGTGCTCCATGTCCGGCAGCTTCCTCAAGCAATGGCGTCAAACCCTGGACTACTGCTGCAGTGATGTGTGGTTGCTTGGCAACTGTCCAAAGCCACTATGAGCGATCCATCTCCCTGAACTGCAGTGTGTGGGCCCTGTCAGTGCAGCTGCTCCATCTCCTTCCTTACACCATTCCAGTTAGGACAAGATAGCCCCAAGCTCACTCTTTCCCCTTCCCACTGCGGAGTGACAAGAGTCTGTAGCTCTCTGCTGAGCTCGACCAAAAGTAACCCACTCCTGGATGCACGCGCAGCTGTATTGTCCAAAATCCATTCAGGCAGCCATATCTCCCTCGGTGACTCACTTCTCATGTTAGTCCACACTTGTGGAGGAGGAAGAACAGACTGGGAAAGAAATTTTCATTTTTGAGCTGAGACTACTTTGAAGGAAACTGTCATAACATAATGAATTTCCGTTTCTCTTTCATACATTCATATTCTGAGAGCAGGTAAACAAATATAAACAAGCAACAGCAATATGTCGTCTTTGCATGATATTCTAATTTGCAAAATGCGTATTTCCTAAACACATGGTCAATTCAACTCAAAGGATGCTTACTGACAGGCCAGTATAGCTATTTATAGTTAATAAGCTACAAATAATGCATAGTCAAAAACAACTGATGGAAAAAAGAAATGCAATTTAATGTGTTATCATAATATTGATTGAATAATAATGCTCTGAAATGAACTCCTCCTATCTCAGGCCTTCTGCAGTTTGTCCAGCTGCTGTCATTTTTTCCTGTCACCTCTCTGTCCTGTCTGATCATTTACTGTCTGTCGATTCTTGTCCCTTTTCTCTGTCCTGTCACCCTGCTCTGTTAGATCAGCTTCTGTTCAGCCTCTCCTCCTTCTTTCCTGTCTCTGTCCTTATTCTTCTTGTGTCTGTCCAGGCTCATTCGCTTTTCTGTTCACTCTCTGTTCTAACTAGCTGTCCATTTTTTTCTGTTCTCATTCTTTACCATCTTTCTTTTGTTCTTTCTGTCCCCTTTCATGTCTCCCTGTCTTCTTTTATGTCTCTCATTCATGTCTCTCTGTCCTCTTTCATATCTCTCTGTCCCCTTTTATGTCTCTCTGTCCTCTTTTATGTCTCTCATTCATGTCTCTTTGTCCTCTTTCATATCTCTCTGTCCCCTTTCATGTCTCTCATTCATGTCTCTTTGTCCTCTTTCATATCTCTCTGTCCCCTTTCATGTCTCTCTGTCCTCTTTTATGTCTCTCATTCATGTCTCTCTGTCCTCTCATATCTCTCTGTCCCCTTTCATGTCTCTCTGTCCTGTCTCTTGGTCCACTTTCATGTCTGTCCATTATGTCTCTCTGTCCCCTTTCATGTCTCTCTGTCCTCTTTTATGTCTCTCATTCATGTCTCTTTGTCCTCTTTCATATCTCTCTGTCCCCTTTCATGTCTCTCTGTACTGTCTCTCTATCCCCTTTCATGTCTCTCTGTACTGTCTCATTGTCCCCTGTCATGTCTCTCTGTACTGTCTCTCTGTCTCCTTTCATGTCTCTCTGTACTGTCTCTCTATCCCCTTTCATGTCTCTCTGTACATAACATGCTTCACACACAGCTCTGTCCCCTTTCATGTGTGTTCCCTCTCTCACACGTTTGTCTCCTTTCATGTCTTGTCCTGTTTCTCTGTCCCCCATAAATGCAACCCATGCCTGCATTTATGCAGGAAGCTACAGATTGGAAGAAGTGTCATGAATATTCTGCTCCTGCTCCAAGTGATGGGCAGGTGACCAGCTTGGGAGGAGAAGCCACACGATGACAGACATGCAGCACAGACACTGTGGGGTGGGGGGGTCAGTGAGGGAAGCCATTAACCTGCTGGCCCAGCAGGAACAAGAGGCAGTGAGCATGCTCTCCCCCTGGCCGGCAGGCGCTAAGGAGCTGACCCCTGTCTGCTGGCTGGCTGTGATGGATGGCGGACCGCCCGCGTGCTCGGAGAGCTGATGGAGCACTTGAGCAGCCGGGGGAGAGGCCACCTGGACACATGGATGGCTAGGCCTCATCCACCATGCCTCTGCCATTACTGCGCAGCCAGGGTGATAGCAGGGCACACACACATTCGGACATGTATGCAGATAGACAGACGGACGTACAGACATGCACACATGGACACGTACACATACATATATTGGCATATGCATGTATACATCCTCTGCCATATATGGGCATGGTGTATATACAGACATATATCACAACTATATAGCACATGATAAACAGCATAAACGTCACATTCTACAGTGAGATGTAATGCACTGTAATTTTTCCAGTAGCAATAAGTTTTCCTTTCATATTTCAGCTAAATACTCTGTGTTATTACTTTTAATAATTAGTTCTCAGAATCTAATTTTCCCAATCATTCCATCAGACTTTGTTTTATAATGAGAAACGGATGATAGGGATGTGAAGCAAAATCTTATTGATTAGTAAATGTCCCAAAGTATATCCTCACTATCTAATCCGCAAAGAGATGGCCAGCGCTGTGAAATCCACTGTATCACCAGTGACCCTCGGCACAAAAAGGAACCCTCATTACAGAAACTGTTATCACCTTCCTGCTGCAGTTTGAGAACAGAGAGCTGGGTGATGGAGACGACCAGCTGGTGATTATTAGGTGTGACTGAACACAACTGTGACAAGGAGGGAAGGGGGTGTGGCATCTGCGTGCCTCTAGGGGGCTCTCTAGGTGGGTAACTGAACTGATTAGTTCCACCTGTCTCTCGGTCTTGGCAAAATGTAGAAATCGGTATGTTCCTCTTTGCCCTGGTAATCCAGATATGAGCTTGACATGTGTTCACAGACTTGTGGTCTCCTCCCGTGAGATATACCACCCACCCCCCACTTTACCCCTGATAAAGCAGCTTCAGGTCCATCTAGGAAGCCAGGCTGCTCCCATTTGTGCTGTTAGTGATCACACCCCACCCCAGCCATGGTCCTGTCTGTCATTGTAGTTCAAAGTCCTGGCCCAGAGAGACTCTCCCGCTGCAGTAACATTATTAGTAAGTTATGCTACTTAGATGTCATACGTACTGTAGGACTATCAGTGAAAAAGAGAGACACTTCCCATGATGCTTTGCTCTGCTACTCACAAGATGGCTACAGAGGCCAGCATTTATGGGTGGGTCATCTGTTAGGACACGTGCTCTATTGCTCTAGGGACCACCTATGTTTAAGAACTGTGACCAATATTTAAATAACATAACACCTGATCCATTTAGGGAGCAAACAGACCAATGTGACGTCAAAACAGGAATTTATTTTGGGGTTTAACAAACTTCTGGGGGACATCACAATGGAAGAGAAACAGTGTCCCTGGACTTTAACTGATGGTGCGAGAGTACATGCTAACCACTGCATGAGCACCTGATGCTGCGAGAGTACATGCTAACCACTGCATGAGCACCTGAT
>JAODKM010000002.1:16864788-16877071 GCA_026780845.1 Petrocephalus sullivani | reverse complement strand
GCGAGAGTACATGCTAACCACTGCATGAGCACCTGATGCTGCGAGAGTACATGCTAACCACTGCATGAGCACCTGATCCCACCTGTGTGTCGGAGCTGAATGTTGTCGTCATTCTTGAATGCCTGTCTGCCTTCTTGGAGAACTGTCATGTAATGCTAAACTGGCCTGGATAATCTGCTGAATAAATTAATGTCCGATTCACGGTGTTCCCTGTTTCAGGAATAGACTCCAGGGATACAGTAACCATGTAATGGATAATCAGTAATGGAAAATGGATATTTAATAACAACAAGAAGAACAATAAACATCATCGTCATCATCATCATCATCACGACCCTCACCACAACAAGTAGAAAAGTGTGTTTTTCAGGGCAAAAGTGAGACTGGAAAGACTGATACGAAAGATGGCCGCATGAGATGAGACTCGGTGGCAGCCGGCCTCCTGCGCCTGCCGGCAGGGCTGAAGCAGGTCACTGCTTATCACTGCGTATCACTGCGTATCACTGTGTATCCCGCCGGAGACGCACAGAGGAGGCGCTTGCCCATTGCTTCAGCATTGTCAGAAAACTTCCTCACTGGAGCTCACTGGAAGAGAACAATGCAATCACTCACCCCTTGAATAAACATAATAAAAAATGGTTCATTATTTAAGCAGGGGAGGGGGCACACGAAGAGGGGGGTGCCGATCTCACTGTAAATCTCCCCTTCCTGGCAGTCTGCTAGTGCTGCCACAATGACAGAAGCTGATAATGGACGGCAGTGCGAATAGCCTTCCAATTTTCCATCCCCCCCCCCCCATAACCCACTGTGATAATCTTGTTCCTGCTTTCTCCTACTGCCTCCTATCTTGTGATAAGCAAATCTCTAGCACATCTAAACTGCTTAAAACAGGAAAACCTCCGGCCTTGGTGGAACAGTGTAGATAGTGGCATGGTTAAACGGGATGGGGTGTGAGCTGGCCCACAACAAGGTGACCATTGTTAGCAGAAACGTGTATGCGACTGTAGGAGGTACGATAAGAAAAAAGTCCATTTCATTAACTACAATCCGGCAAGGACAATCTCGAGCACACAGTGAGGACTGATATAATTGCTTAATCTGCTTTGCTCTCGCGCTTAAGGGAGACATACATGGATTGCTGGTTACTGTTACATTGGTGCATTATGCCGAAGACGTGGCCCAAAGCACCTCCAACTGCAGCACAGGTAGAGACTCCTCAGAGGAAACCAACACATGCAGCTTACACTGGAGAAAGACTCCTCAGGGGAAACCACACAAACAGCTTAGACTGGGTAAAAACTCTTCAGAGCAGACCACACACATGCAACTTAGACTGGGTAAAGACTCGGGGGAGTCCACACACACAGGTTGGACTGGATAAAGATTTTTCAGAGCAGACTACAGAAACAGCTTAGATTTGGTAAAGACTCTTCTGAGAAGACCACACACATGCGGCTAAGACTGGGTAAAGACTCTTCAGAGCTGATCACAAACAACCAGCTTATACAGCGTAAAGACTCTTCAGGGGAGACCACACACATGCAGCTATGACTGGGTAAAGAGAAAAACATACTCATGGTCCTCGGCACAAAAAAAGAAACTGTCACCCATAGCGATATTCATGAAACCACAGAGGAAACCAAGCTGCGGGCTGAGTATGGACTCCTTCATACCATCTGCCTAGATGCATCTACTCCTGGCCTTTTTTATCCATTTATCACCCCTGTTTCCATTTATTCCTCCCATTCTGGCCGCGACACGTCCACATACGTGCTGTCAGGGAGATTCCCGGCACGTATCACAACACTGTGGACAGGAGGCGCTAAAAGTGCCATTACTACGAGAGGAGCTAAAGGAGCAGCCAGCCAAGGTGGCCTAACGTCACCATGGCTACCAGAGCTGGCAGATCCACCTCGCCTCCACAGACCCGCCTGACCGTGGTTTGCTGGATAGGAGCTAAGTTGATATTGCAGCATTAAGCTTAACTACATATTAGATCTCTGCAATGAGCTGCGGTAATTTGGCTTCAGGCGCAGTCTGCGAGCTAGCACACTCTAATCAGTGTTATTGAGCAGCGTGGGCAACAGGTGGTGCTGTGATTAGGAGGCTGGTCCAGTGTTTTACACCTACAACACCTTTACTCGAGGAACATGTCCAGGTTCTCCACGGATGGACAGCGTTTGTCATTGACAAACACGCTACCCTGGCTACCGTCATTAGCAAGCGGGTGTAATCAAGAAAGCTGAAAGGACATACTGAATAATTGGGTGCTGCTCTCTTTATGCCCCCCCGACAATGTCTGAAGATTGTTGTGGTGGGGCCTGTGGCTGCCACTGGACGAGGACGAGGATGCGTCGCTAAAACAAGAGAGGGTCAAACATTCACTGAGAACAGTTTGTGGGGCTTCTGGAACTGTTGTTTGCATAACCATACTTCTTGAACATTCTCTGAACTCCCTATAAAGAAATATTAAAACTGTTAAAGTCAATGTGACTATTACATATTTGATCTTAATTCTCCATAGAAAAAGGGAGAGCAACTGGACAGGACATATCTCCCAAATTTAGTTGCTATAAGATGATCAAAATGGTTTCTGTAAACAGGCAGTGTTTTACAAACTTTACAGTAAGTCAGAATCTCATCCCAATCACATTGATTTTTAATTTTGTGCCATTTTGGACTGAACCTGTTTATTTTCCATGGGATTCATTCAAAATACAACTCGACTGCATCTCTCTCCTCTTCGCAGCTTTGGAAATGTGCTGTTTCTGTGCATGAATCCATTTTCCATTCCCCTTGTCCTATGCAGGGTCACAGGGGTTCAGTGCCTATCCCAGAAGCCATGGTGGAGACTCAAAACCTGCTTCCAGGGGTGTGAAGCAACACAGCCAACCACTGCATGCAGGGACGCAGCCCTGACAATAATGGTCAGATATTATAAATATGACACTCACTATAACCACACCCCCATCAGCATCATCATAGTTACAACTGAAACCTTGGCCAGGAATTTTGACACACACTGGTCTCCATTGCTATCTTTAAACCTGCTAACAACACAAACCATAGCAAGACCTCCTCATATAGTCACAGACATTCCATATCCACAGATATTGTGAACTATTCCCTTAGACCTGGGATATCAGCCATCCCTATGTCCTGAGTTCTACCCTGCTTCTCTGATCCCAAGGTGACTGATGTATGCCGGACTGACGTGACTGAGCAGTGCAGTGCAGACATACAAAAGGAATGTCCCCATAATAAAATACCCCAGATCAGCTATATATGAATAATTGCATAAACAGGACCACCAGTAATTTACCACCATTAGGTCACATTTAACAAAAGAGACCTATGCGTTATAAGCATTTAATTAGAAGACAGCCTATTCTTATAAATGCATATTGCTTACTCTTATTAATGTTTATTTCTGTATTGATTATGTTTTTTCTCATTTTCTCATCAGAATTAATTTAGGCATGCTTAAAAAACAACTTATTTGAATAAATCAATGTCACATTTGGTAGAGCAAGAGAACACTCCATTTATTGTAATGGAAACTGGCGATTTTCAATATTTCCAGAACGATTTTGTTTATTATTCATCTAGATTGCGGCTGTTGTTTGATCTTAAAATAAAAGTTCCTTGAATTGAAATGACAACAATAATACAAAATAAAATTGCCTTTTCTGATGAAAATTGTTTCTGCACCTAGAACCTTCATTAATACTACAGTATTAAAAGATGGCTCAGTGCTCAATCTGGAAAAAGCTGATTTCCAAAAATACCATGGTAACTGCAGATTTGAACCTTTGACCAGTTTACTATACTGTTGTGTATCACTATTTTAAAGCTTATCCAGAGGGTTTTATTTTCAAAGGCACCCACTATCAATGAAATTTGAACTGGTAACCTTCTGGATACAGCCCCAGTTTCCTGGGTATCATTACATTTATTTATGTAGCAGAAACTTTTGTCTGAAGTGACATACAAGTGTGGATCAGAGAGTGTCTTTGAGGAAAGTGGGGTTACGGGCTGTGCTTAAAGCCTCAGTACTGGTATGGTTACCATGCCAACCACAAGACATGAACCCATGACCAATCAGACATGGGCACAGACCCTAACCTGCTGGGCCCCACACCAGCACATCATGTGACAGCATGCTCCAGCAGCTGCAGCTCTCGCATTCTGTGACAAGTACAAGCAACTCTGCTATTACTCCTGTTTCCAAGACACAAGCTGGCTCATACATAATAGGCAAATAGGGTAAAGATGTCTGTACAATGCAGATCTCTTGTTGGCTTATATGAGATTTCATCCTCGACATGTTTATGTGTTGAGTAACACGCCTGAAGGCGCCAGTCTACCCAAGAATATCAGGGACACTGGATTCTCAGTTAGCTCTGTTAGCCCATGTGTTTTGCTTCTGAAGTGCTAATTTTTAGGTGTGTAACGAAAAATGAATCTGAACTCCTGTCCAACTGTCTACAGTACTGCTGCATTGATTTGAAACTCCCAATCTGGCTCAAATTTTAGCAGGAAAAAACAAATCTGTGACAAATTAATATACTGGTCATATTTATGCATATATCTGTAATCAAGTTACGATCTTATGAACAACTTCAGTTACCTAGAGTCTCAGATGGATTTTGCAGTACGAAATAGATACAGTGACATTTTGGTAACACTTTATTTAAAGCAGTCATTATACTGCATTACACATACCTTTATAAAGCGTTATAATGCGTTCATAAAGTGTTATAAACAAGACAATTACTACTTATAAAAGGGCATAACACGTCATAGTCATGTGAATTATGCATTATGAATGCTTTATCTGTACATCTGCACTATAAACACCTTCATAATGCAGTACAAAGCATCTTTAGTACTTATTCTGACCATTATAATGCATTATGAAGGTATTTATAGTGCATTACTGATGAGATCTTCATAGATCATAATGCATGAGAAACATGACTATAATGTGTTTTTTTCTAAAAGTTTATAGCCATGTTTATAATACTTTATGAATGTGTAACAATGAATTATAAGAACAGCTATAAGGCTTTATGAATATGGGCTTTATAGAAAGTGTTACGAACATGTTACATATATTACTAATTAACTAATTAACACATCAATTTGATCCAAATTGCATCCAATCAGAACTAAATAAATCTCTATTGAAGCATTTGTTAATATATGTGTCTCAGACCATGCATGCAGATTTGTATAGTATTGTGAGGGAGAGACAGACACCCCTACAACTTTACACAAAATCTACTTAATTTCAGCAAATTTGATTGAACAAGTTTACAAGAAAGTATCTAGGAAGCATATTGGTGAAAATTTGCTGAAACATTAAGAGAAGGTTATATGTTAATGTGAATATATCCCTACATTAGGAGAAGGTTTCTGATTACCTGATTAGCAAAGACTGAAACACAGTACAAAAAAATATCCTGTCAATAATTATGCCAATTATAGAATGGAAACCTTGAATTGTTTAACTTCTGTTCCTGTCTATTGTTTACAAGCAGCTCGTCCATAATTCCTGAATCCGCAGGGCTTCAGTAAGGTCCTGCACACACACGAAAATGGCAAAGCATTCAGTCGTGAGGCCCATGGTAAACAAATCTGAAGGCGCTAATAGCAGGACTAGGCTGTCATTATTATTACAAGAATTGAGCTCCGATATTCCCACTCTCTGCAGGGCAACAGCCTGAATTAAAAAAGGAAAATTGGGTCCCGTGCTTCTGGAGGCGAAGGCAAGGATCGCCATGATGACTTGGCTTGCTCAACCGACAGTCTCAACTCATCCAGGATTCATAATTAACGAGTGACAGAATGGGGCAAATGAGACTGAGGGAGGGACACTGAGAGAGAATAACGAGTGTCACAGGTCATTCCTGGAGGCAAAGAGCAAAAAATGGCTGGTGTAAGTGTTGCCTGACAATCATTCAGGAGCATTTTCAGCTTGTCTCAAAGAGGATTCAGACTGCCAAATCAGTTTGTGTAAGACATCATAGCAACACTGTATCGGTACAGATTGGATCTACTAATAATAAATACTGACCATACATGGGCTCACCAATGGATTGGTGACCAGGTAGACCTGATCAGAAACCTTCTCCTAATGTAGGGATATATTCACATTAACATATAACCTCTCTTAATGTTTCAGCAAATTTTCACCAATATGCTTCCTAGATACTTTCTTGTAAACTTGTTCAATCAAATTTGCTGAAATTAAGTAGATTTTGTGTAAAGTTGCTATAAATCATAAGATCTCCTGGGCTGGGTTAGAACCAATAACTGAAATACTCCAGCAGACCTGGTGAATAATACTGACCACTTAAGCTCTTCAGCATCCCCTATTCTATAACTTGTACAGTGTTGAGTTTGCATATTCTGTACTGCTTATGTTGACTATAATACAGTTTAATCTCTGTCCTATAATCCGATATCTTAAAAGAAATGCTTTCCTTAAGATCCAGCTCTGATTGTTCTCCAGTCAGAGCTCAGTTGCTAATGAGGTAATGGTAGAGTGAGGTCACTCCGGTAGGAGATGGTGCTGAGATCTGCAGAATATTCTGGACCAGATGTTTCTGATCAAAGCTAATTCATTTTTAAACATCCATATGCAAGTGGCTCATTTCCATGACCAAAAATTACCATGAATAACTGCATGCCCTAGAGGAAATTCCAGTATAAATTTTGGGTCTCATTTTCAGACCAATTTCAAATCCGCTTTTTAGATAACTGAAATGGCTAGCTATGTGGGGTTCCAAAACAATCACTATTCCTTACAACAAATATCATAGTAAGCTGATCTATTGTAAGGTAACAGATACCAATTCAAAGGATACTGGTATCAACAGGAATGTGGAGATTATGACTGCAGAAACAAAACCATCTCCATACGGTCTTCTTTACAATGGAGAAATGCTTGCTATTTAATTTGAGCAAAGACAAATTTGTCTAATGTGTGTGGAGAAGAGTGCAGCTACACGCTAAGTGGTTCTTTACAAATACTGTCAGAAACCTTAGTGAAGAATCTATTTCTTTGAAAAGAGTAAGAATACCTGAAGTGTTATTTTTTATTTAACGGCTATAGTAACACATATGCTTTTATAGTGTTTTTCCAGCAAACCAGTTCAAAACAACAGACATGTCAACAGTAAGGGGGGTAGTCAAGGCTAATCTTTGCTTAAATGTTTCAAAGGGAAAACTAACTCTGCACTTTGTCTCCAAGCGCTATCCTGGGAGCCCTGCGGAGCTGCAGAATTCCTGATACTATTCCTCCTCAGTACAGCGCAACCATGGTCAGGAGAAACTTTATTGAGAGTTCTGGGCTGAGCCAACCATCATGGACATCTCAGGCCCTGGGGAATTCTTTAAGAGGCAATTTGCAGCAAAGCGTTTATTTCTGACCATGATAATGCTGCCATTTGGAAAGTGATCAATTTGATTCTTTATGGACTCTTCCTCTGAGCACTTGAATCTGCTGGTGCGCTCCTAATTTGGAGGAGGAGGGGAGGGTCAGCACTATAGCACTGTTCACGTGGGCATCAGGGATTAAAGGGGGTTGAGGAATAATTGAGTCACCCTTGTGTTGGGTGACACCCGACTGTTTCAACTGACACCTCCAGAAGTTCCTGCAGAGCTAGTCTGGTGCAATGGATTCTGGGAAAAAATAGCGCTCTTTCAAGGAGTGTGAATCTCTATGTGCAGTAGGAGCGCCGTGATGGAAGATGAACTGTCAGAGCAATAATTTTTTCATCCAGATAGTGCAGAGCTGAAAAACAAGCTTCCAGTGGAATCAAGGAGTCAAGCAAGGGTATTTCTGATTTTTAAACATCGACCAAGGTTTTCTAACCTGACCTGCCAAGGGCTGCTTAAACGTTTCTGTCAGGTGGGTGGCCTAGAAGTCATCTGGGAGCAGACAGGTGGAATTACCATACACTGTCAGTTTTAAGCCGAGCAGAGTTAGTGACCGATGGGTGAACGAGGGCACATGACCTTCCTGCCTTTTCCAGCCTTATTTCCATAGTTCATAGTTGTGGATGATGGAATGGAGTCTTGAGATCATCAGAGTCTTCCATCTCAAGCATGCAATCAACACCAGTCAGGCGCGTATGACTGTTGACATGAAAAAATGTAATAGTTAATTATAGTTAATTATATCTGCGAGGCCCTTAACATCTGGTTGGCAAGAAGTAGATAAAAATATACTCTGCGATCTGCTATTTTATAGACGTTGACATATCTCTAGAGGGCGCGTTGAAAAAAAGGCTCATCGTGCTAACGGCCCCCAAGCAGCTGGGAGAATCAGCACATCTGATGGGGTGCAACATGTCTCAACCTGCGAGATGCAACCTGACGGGAAGAACAGCGAGCAGCCATTGGAGGGGGGTGTCCTGCTGCTATGCAGCCATCCAGCTTCCCACACGCTGCTACAGTCCGGGGTTCCACAGCCATGCCTCCGCGTGGAGGCCAGCATGGCTCACACCCCCCCAGCTTTACAATGCGTAACAGATACCTGTCTATTCTCAATCTGAGTGTGATGGGGGTTGGGGAGACTTCTCTCTGAAATCTTATTTAAAATGTCACATTCCCATTAGGTCCTACTGGCTGAAACTTAAGTGTTGGGGGGAGACCCGCTACCAACAGTGCGGGACAGCTTGTCACAGACCTGCAGTAGCAGACAGATAACCAAACAAGCCAGAAAAAGAGTGTGTATATTTGTCTGTGGGTAGTGTGTGCATGTGTGTGTGGGTGTATCTGTGCAATAAAAGAGAGTGTGTGTGTGCAGGTGTATCT
The DNA here is from genome assembly GCA_026780845.1 of Petrocephalus sullivani. Taxonomy (NCBI): domain Eukaryota; kingdom Metazoa; phylum Chordata; class Actinopteri; order Osteoglossiformes; family Mormyridae; genus Petrocephalus; species Petrocephalus sullivani. Next base: position 16,868,245 of record JAODKM010000002.1, on the reverse strand, counting down.
GTGCAATTAAAAAGTGTGTGTGTGTGTGTGTGTGTGTGTGTCGGTGTATCTCTGCAGTAAAAGAGAGTGTGCATGCGGGCAAGGCTGTGTATGCCTGCCCTGACGCTCGGGAGGCCTACTGAAGCAGCATCTGTCCGTCACATTGCATTAAAGATGATCGCTCAGCAGGACGCACTGAAAGAGGCACTAACCTCACGGAAGACAAATGTTTATAGGCCTCCGTTAATGAGTGTTAAAACTTATCAGTGTACGAGCAGCCGCTGAGTGTGTTTGATTTGTCCTAAATGTTCATTCCAAAACATTCTCGCGTGAAACATCCTTAACAAATTATCCGGCATACAATGCAGGGGAAAATGTACCATTATTAAACCATGTGTCGATATATATTTTTTGGCATTTTGTAAACAAAGCATGGCTTACTGTAAGGAGGCAGGGTATGGATAACATCGATTAACAATTCATTATCATTAGCGTTGTCTAGGCAACACTGTCCTTAGGTGTTTGTGGTCTTGGACTAGAGGTGACCTCCAGGAAGTCAATGAGGAGCCGTGTTGGCCAGGAGGAGTCTGCTGGATGGAGTTTTGGATGTACAGATGTCAGGGCACCTAGCTGGGGCTCCAATGTGACCTTTGGGTTGGGGGGTAGGGGCTCATTCTCTTGGTTTGGCTCTGCTTTCATTTTGTTTGTTAGGGATGCACTTACCCTCATTCCCACCATGTGACTCTGCAGAAGAGGGTTATAGGGGGGCAGGGGGTGTGCTGGGGCCACAGTGGGGAGGTGTGATGTGCATGGGCCAGGTGACAGCAAAGTGAGATGCCATGCACCAGTGCCCCGTCGCTCAATCAGATCCTTCAGGAAGGCCGCTGATAAGGCCCACCTGATGTGGCCTGATGACAGGAAGCCCAGCGCTGCCTTGGCTGTTAGCCGCTGCGAGTGGGCGGGGCCTTTGTAGCATTCCCGTTAGCCCAGTGAGACATGTCCAAATGCCGGATTGGCCAGTGAGGGCTTTGGTTAAAAATAACCAGATTTGATTGGACAGCTATGGGAAGATGTTCAGGGAGAGGATATGTTATCCCTAAGAAGATTTTCTGGGATGCCATTAGTTTAGTACGGTGCACATTCATAATCAGGGGAAACAGGAAAGAATTAAGAAGAATCAGAGAGGTGATGGGTGTCAAAGGCGAGAATAGATGGACTAGGAGAGAGTCTAGTTAGAGACGGAAAAAGACGGATGCTGAGGAGATCCAGGGATAATGTGTAAATCCCAGATGAACAGAACCCAAAGAGGAGCAAGGGGAGGTGGGAGGGGAGAGACAGGTGAATTGAGATGGGGGTGGAAAGAAGGATGGGGTGTCGCAACTGGAACGGAGAGATGGCAATTTGTTGTGGGGCCTTCAAACGGGGAGTAGACAGATGACCATGGAGGACTGATCGCAGACATGAGTGTTGGGGAGGGAACAAGCGCAGAGGATGGTCAGAATGACACGTTTTTCCGCGACGGTGGTGGGAACAGTGGAGACGGTTCAGGAAGCTTGTCATGAGAGCTATGGGGTGATGCTGCCAGTTGGGCCCAGCAGCTGGAGCCAGACACGGTGATGCTGGCTCTGTAGGCGCAGAAGCCACCCACAGCCTACTGTGCAGTGTGTGTGTGTGTGTGTTTGTGTGTGTGTGTGGGCATCTCTGCCACAATGGCATGCTGAAGGCAGCCATTCACAAGCTCCTCCCCACTGCTCCCAAATCCCCAAAGGGCCCTGCTCTTGGACCTTTGTGGTTGCTAAGATAAAATAACTTCTGCAGATGCTTTTGTCCTAAGTTGAGAACCAAAGATCAGGGTCAGAGAGAGTCCCTGCAGCAAATAGGGTTAAGGGCCTACATTCTACTACCTGCCACAGGATTTGAACAGGCAACCTCCTGATCACAGGCACAGGGATCTAAGACACGGAGAAATACAGCAGCCCATAATGGTGGCAAAAAGCTTGGAAAATGGTATAAAACATTTGAGTTTTTAAAGATGTATGTAGACAACGAGTCGTCTACACATTTCCTCACTTTTGTTTTGTCTAATGGCCCTTGTCCATAAACATAGAGAAGGTGATCTGCCCCTAGGGACAGAGAGCTGTAAATGCCTTAAGCTACCCGAAAGGGCTGAAACTAATCAGCAGGGAAGCTCGTGAAATAATGTATGAATCCGAAAAAGAATGCGGAAGTACAGTAGCTCCCACGAAGGTGAGGAAAAGATTTTGCGTTTTGCAGGCTTTATTGTGGAGACCCCTTTCCGCTCGGTGAATAAGGAGCATTGCTTTGGAAAATACCATCAAAATACCACACATAAAACGGTATGATGTATGGATGGTATGAAAAGCTAAATACTGCAAAAGCATAAACAAAAAGCATAAAACAGCCTAAACCGAAGGCAGCGTCTGATGGCATGATGCTGTGTACGTTTTAAGCTATTTCCTGCAAATAAGCCTATGCGAATTGTTTGATAGTATAATTTCACGCCAAACTTTGTACAGCATTTTCACTGTTGCTGCCAGCGTTCCTGTGTGTGGGTAGCTAAATAAATAAAAATACGTTATTATGTGCTACTGTCCTGCCATTTTCCTTACTTAGTAGTAGGCAAATGTTGCAGGTTCACCATCACGATCAGCTGCACACTACTGGCTAAGGCTGCTGCATGATGCTGAGCTGGGTCTGTAAAATCATCATAATTAATATTCATTTCTACTTATAATAATTAGAAAATATCAAATGCCTTATTAAAAGGAGTTTCCTAGCCCTAAATGAAATACACAATAACTAAACAGACTGAAAGGTGATTATTTGTCATTGGTGACATACCACTGCACAACAACAAAATGTGTCCCCTACATTTAACCCATGTCAGATTGCGACACAACACTTGGCAGCTAATTCAACACCCGGGGAGCAGTACTTGAGGGCGGTACCTTACTCAGGGTACCTCAGAGGTGTGTCAGGGACTCGAACTGGCAACCTTTCGATTACACAGTCGCATCCCTAACCATTACAAAACCACTGTCCCACGTAAGTGTTTTGATACATCACCCAGAATATTCATTTCTCCTGTTAGTAAGGGAAGACTATGGCTAATTAAAATGAGCAAAACCACTGGTGATCATTAAGAAGGCCTGATCCGTGTTATTAATAACGCTTGTTATTAATGTATCTTAAGGCTGTTAAGGTATATTACACGCTGCTTATGAATTTTCTATAAATACATACAAACACATGAATGCTTTACTGTATGAAGGTACACTGAAAGTTCTATGAATGCATTATAAAGGGATTATGAAGGTGCAGATAATGTAAAGTGTTACCTTTGATTTTTTGTAAGAAGTCTTTGTTAAAATGTGTCAGAACAGGGGTGGCATGGCCTCAGCCCCCCATGCACCCCCTACCCCCACCTGTGTGACGTGGGCAAGGCCTCAGCCCCCTC
>JAODKM010000002.1:16778574-16806234 GCA_026780845.1 Petrocephalus sullivani | reverse complement strand
AGACCCGGCCGGGGGGGGGGGGGGGGGGGGGTGGGAGCATATTGAATGGGGGGGGGCGAAAACCCCCCCCCCGCTTAAAAAAAGCGGCCGGGGAGAAAGCCCCCCCCCCCCCCCCCCCAGAAAAATATTAAATGTTTAGACGCCATCAAATCGTCAGGCAACCACTGGGCACCAAAAAACGAGGCAGTAAAAGGACCAAAAACGTGAGGCGCTTACCTGGCTTCAGTGAGCTCTGTCAGAGGGGGGGTCCTGCTGCCAGCCTGGTCACAGCGAGGCCGTTTGCAGTTCCTCATGCCTCTTGGGGAGGTCCTGGGCGCCAAGAGGAGTGTCTCTCGAAAAGTGTGCGGTTACGGCTTTTGTCGGGGCCTGGCTCTCATCCCGGGTCCTCAGTCCCCGACCGTGGATCCACTCCCCCCCCACATTTGTGTTTTTGTCTGGGTCCGTTGTGTGGCAAAATGTGCTGCTTGCCGCGGTACCCAGCCAAAGCTGCCCTCTGGCAGACAGACCCCCCCCCACCCTCCACGAGTCACTGGAACACAAACTATTTTCCATACACGTCCACAACATCAACATGATTGCTCCCCCTCCCGAATGGCAGGCTCTCACCTCCTTCAGAGGGCTGAGCAGCGACGTATCAGTTACCGTTCAACAGAGCGTCAATAAATTCAATAAATTCATGTCTGTAAACTGTGGGGCAGCCCACCCCCCCACAATACCCATCAGCTGCTTTCTGACCTTGGAAGCCCCCTCACCTGCCCAAAACAGCAGCTGATGACTCGCGCTGACGGTTTCGCTCACCTCCCCTTTCTTTCATCCGCTCACCTGGTTAAAAAAAGCCCCCCCCGACTTGCCCCCCAGCCATGGCTCTGTATGTTTCCCAGCAGAAGTGCTCATGCCCACCCCCCTCCCCCCACCTCGTCAGAAGAGTAACGAATCTGCTGACTACTCAAGTCGCTGTTTTGCCCCCCTCTCCTCTTCCCTCCTTCTTACACTCCCTGGAGTTCAGATCCAAGCCGAAGAAACTGTTTCATCTCAATGTGCAGGCAGTGCGTGGGCCCCCATCAGGCCATCATCTCCGTAGCCACCGTGGAGCATGGATCAGAACCGCCAACCGCCAGTTTGCTGAACAAAGAGACTGGGGTGAAGGTGGGTGCTAGGGCAGGAATCCGTCATACCAGTGATCTCTCTCCAAATGCCAATCACAGAGAGAAGCTGGTGGGTCAGCGTTCTGCCAGCGGTCCAATCAGACGGCAAGCAATGAGAATGATGGGTGGGACAGCAGTGCGTGATTGGCTGAGAGCCCATGAACCCAGAGGCTCACACTGCCAGAACCCCCCACACCCATAAGGTAACATATGCCCCTTAACTTCAATAATTGTGTTAACTGCTGCCCATGCAAAGTGAGAGCTTAATCCCCATAATAACAATAATAATGATAAAATAATGTATAATTCAGCAGCACCTCCAGTGGGCTCACCAACCTTTATAGATACTCATTAATGCAAAAGGCTTTTCTATACGAATCTGACAACCCTACCCACTGGTCAGTTGTTTTAGGTTAATTTCTCCAGATTACACCCTATTTAGGCCCTCCCTGCTAACCAGTTAGCAGACCGTAATCCTTGTTTAAAATGATGATGCCAGCACCACAAAGTCGAAGTGACAAGATTCAAGGACCAAACGAGACTCACCAACAGTGTGGTAATGGGCAGGGAATGGGTGGCGTTTCCCACTAGCCACCGGAAGCACGTCTGGCTGATCACGGTCATGCTAAATTCGAGCACCCCTGCACGTGAACCACACCGAGACCCACATCTATATTCCTGCACACCCCTTCCAGCCTGCCTGCCTGCTCCCACCTACAAGCATACCTTCATCAAGGCAACATGGATGTTAGTAGTGGCAGATATAGCTCTCTAAACACCGCCAAAGACTGGCTTGGGGCACCATGTCTTGGCAGCGCAGCGGCCATTAGATCACCAAGATGACGTATTAACCATCCGTTTCATAAGTCTGAGGCTAGCTCACCAGCCACAATTACATCCTCCATAAAAATGGTGTTATTGGACTAACAAATGATTTCCGTGTGATTAATGACTGCTCATTGGGAAAGCCACAATAAAACCATTCCCTGTTTTATCAAATTCTGGCTTGGACTGACTGGAAAAAAAATCCACATTTCTGCAGCACGGAGATGGGAATTGCTGCGATTGTTATTTATTTCAGAAACATGTCGTCTGCGACTACGGACTACATGTTCCCCTAGCAGACAAATGTGGAGTAGATATGCATGGTTTCTGCTGTACTTCATAATGCCCAGGGACAGTCAGTGACTGAGAAGCACGAGCTCATCTCATGGCCCCCTCCCTCCGCTTTCCAAAGCTCGTTCCCACAGATGTTAGCAAAGCCCTCACTTGTTCAGAATGTACACAGGTGCCCTCCGATTCTGTCGCCTGCGCTCTCATTAATCTCCTCTGGCACGGAGTCAAATCAAACTTCGACCCGCCTACGAACCGCAAGTTGCCAGGCCCACTGCTGACATCGGCTTATTCGGCCCACCATAGAGGTTTTGGATGAAGCACAGAGCTGGCCCCGCGGAGCCCGAGTACGGCAGACGGAGAGCAAGGCCGCCAGACGGCCTCCAGTAAACCACCACTTCACATTCTGTTTTATCCTCCTGTTTCTGCCTGGTTCTTGATTGATAATCCAGCCGATGACCTTGACCCTATGGTGAAGATCACAAGATGCCCAGAGAGGCACTGAGATGGCACTTGGCTGAATGGCACAAACGAGGCACGAGACCCCCCCCCCCCACCCCCCCTTTGGATAGATGCATGTGAGCTCACGACTGCCAGCGCCGATGCCATCTGAAGAAGTCTGAGAAGGACCGAAAGCGTCAGAAGTGGGAGAGCAGGAGTGCCAGTGATAGCTAGGCCTGGCACTGCCTTCTTCTGACAAGTGGTACCTGGCAAAAAGGAACATCCCAGTAAAACATGCCATCCAGGGATCCCCCCCCCACCCACCCACTAATTCACTAAACTTCAACAAAAAAATGGCTACACAATTTCAGGCTGGAGCTTGAACTTATTATTATATAGTCCATTGCAGTGCATGTACTGCTGCACCTGGGCCTTGTACAAGAACACTTTCATTTTCCCGACTATCTCAATTCTTATGGATTTGTTGTGTACATACCGTACGGATATAACATATAGATTTCTTTATATTGCTTCTCTCCCTATTTTACTCCATATCTTATATTGGTGTTTGTACTAAACTGTTTGGGAAATGATTTTCCATTCCGTTGTTCTGTACAATGACAATAAAGAATCTTGATCTCGATCATAATGACTCTTAGAAAAAAAATAACAGCAGAGAGAAGCAACAGCTTTGGCTTCCCTACCCACGCGCACCCCAAAGACTAACTGAAAATATACAACAGCACATTAACTGGCATAAATATAGGACACCTAAAAATGAATGCAGAAGCACAGATACACGCGTGGAGCCGCCATTCTGCATATTAGTGTGTTTCGGAGCTCTTTAATGTGCTTCCCGTGCACTAACCGCGGCGAGCGGAACAGTGCCGCACACATCTGTGCCCAGTCCCTCAGTATAGCCCCAGTCCCTCAGCTGGGGACAGAGGTCTTCTTGTCTGCGCTGGGGAGTCTGAAAGGCCCCCTGCCTGTCGGGCGCACAAAGGTGCCCCAGCCCCCGTGCAGGCACCAGCTAGGGCGGCCGCAGCCATTCTCAGGGCTACACCTGTCCAGGGTAGGAGCGGGCCGGAGGCACAGAGGCGACGGAGACACAGCGTGTGTGTGAAGGAGGCTGCGTGTGGGTATAAGGCTGTGACAGTGATGTGGCAATACAACAGACTGCACTGTGTGTGCGTGCGCGTGTGTGTGTGTGTGTGTGTGTGTGTGGGCAGCCGGCGGACTCAATTCACAACTCAACATGTACTCCCCCCACTTTTCTGTCTCCTGGTGTTGAGGTAAACCGCGAATAGTAGAAATCAGCCTAAAATCACCGGGAGATTACGGACTGATAGCGTGACACGGATTACAGCCCAGCCCTATGGCGAGAGCAGTACTGCTAACTGTCAAGAGATGCGGGGGCAGTTATTAAATAAGGCGACAGCGACTGCATCTCCCCGCCGGTACACCTGACTCGGCGGGCACGCAAACCCGCCGGCTGCAGCGCCCACTGCTCAGCTCTCAATTAGGGACATTCACGCTCCCCTGTCAATAAAATCTTGAGATGTATTTTTCTGCACAGCCTTCCCGGTGAGGAACACGGGTGGCGACGGACGGACCCCCCCGTCTCCTCCTTAACACCATCTCCAAGACAAAATGGATCGCCGTCGGACTCCGGCACCTGCCAGTTATTAAGCGGCGGCGCGGCGCCACCAGACGCGGACATGTCGGCTCCCCGGCGCCGACAAACGGGCGTTACTGTGGAATACGTGCCCGCCGTATCATAACGACGCATGCATATGCAGAAAAAAGGGCGAGATCACGCTTACCCGTAAAGTCACCGTCTCCCCCCGAGGGCTGCGCTGCTCTCGGGATTCTGCTTAGGGTATCCTGGGCTTCGGCCGCTCGTCGGGACCGTGCGCCCCGCTACACCATCCCCGTCCGTCGCCAGCAGCAGCGCTCTCCGCAAACGCGCCTCATGCATTCACATCAAACCATGTTCTTCCCGCGACCCTCTGCGAAGAGCTTATTCACTAGCACCTCTCTTTCCTCCCCCCTTTTCTCCCCCCGACGACACCCGTCTCTCTCTATCTCGGCCGTAAGACCGCGATCTCACCACATTTTACAACAGGCTGCAGGGGCAAGGAGGGGAATCAAATGCGGGCAGATGAAAGTGTGCAGCGCGCATTAAAAATGAAGTCAATAGGCGTGACGGGGCTCTCATGGAACCGGCCCCGTCCTCCGCTTTTCAGTTCAATTAATTCACAAAAACAGCGCGTCGGCTGCGGGTTTTATTTCGTCCGATCGCTCTCCTCCGGCTCCTTATCTTTATCTCGCCCGTTTCCCCGTCTTGCCGGGTTATCGCCGTCCGAGGCTCTCCGTGCAAATATCAGATGGCTGCCGGCTATAGATCCATCACCGCCTCATTCTGCGGCTCCGTCGGCGTGTGAATCGGGAAGCCGCGTCGATCGCGCTCAAAGCTCCGCTGTGAAGGTTCGCTCCTCTCCCGGCTCCCCGCTCCGGAAAGATGCTGTGCCCCCCCCTCTCCCTCTCCCTCTCTCTCTCTCTCTCTCTCTCCCTCCACCACCCCCAACGGGAACGCGCGTGTGCGCGCACAAGTCCCTGATACCAACTGCCTTTCCCTAAACAATCAATAAAAAAACAAACCATCTAACCTGTTGTCGCATTCTTGCCATTTATACTTAATAAAAATAAGAAATAATACATGTGACCTGGCTCCCGTCAGCAGAGTCCTCGCGTTAATTAACCGCCCCCCGCTCTCATTTTACACCAGATAAGGACGATCATAACCCTCCTGTGTAGAAACTGGGTACAACTGGCTCCCCGGCTTCAATATAGCGGAATAAACGCACTATTTTCCACCTCCAATCCCCCCTCCGCCCCCCATGAAGTCTTTCTCAGCTGGCAGATCTGCATCAGGCTGACGTCAGAGGGTGTTAAAGCGATACAAACCGGTTTTATCCATCTCATGACGGTGCCGCTACCTTCTGACCTACGGGACATTGGCCGTGATCCAGTTTTTCTTATTCGCAGTTTTTTTTTCCAAGATCTGAACTCTCTCAGGCCAAAAATAAAGCAGCACGGCCTTCCCGCATACTGACTTGCAATGCACCTGTTGTTGTACTGGTTACTGAAGCAGGAGGTTTGGGTCTAAACAATCTGGTATAGTTGAAAAGATCCAGATGTGAGTGTGTGTTTCATATGCATATAGATTTGGGATGCTATTGCTCCAATTTCACACACACCCCCAACCCCCTACCTACAATATGCAATGCAAAACAGCACTCCACTTCCAAAGCCAAGGATTCTGCAAACTGCGGCTGCACTGCACTGTGGGGAGAGCAGGGTATCTGACATCTAACAGATGCAGAAGACCGGGGGTACATTTCCTACGGCAGTAGGCTGGCGAGGCCTGCTTTTGTGTGTCACCATCATTTAAATACACACTCTGCCAGTTTTGATCAGCATGTGAAATATAATAGTTGCTATATAGTACTCTTATATAGTACTGTTATATGCCTGACACTCAATAATTCGACGTAAACAGGAGGAGGTTTTTACGACCCTAATAACTCATCGCCATCATGATGATGCAGAACCCATGAGGCCAATGGGAAACTGGTGGCTTAATGGTCATGTCAATCCTGGTTTGAACAGAAGGAATGTAAATCCTATGTAATATTAAATGACGTGACCTATATTTATGCTGAACACATATACATGCTCCAATTTACAATAGATAACCTTAACGCCCATATGTACCCTTTGCATACAGAGCATAGCACTAGCATTTACTACGCTGTCCATGTGTGACAGCCCTCTGGCCCGCCTAGCGTACGCTGCTGCTGAATGTGTAGTTGCAGGTGATTACAGCAGTAGATTTGGATGTGAATCACACAGGTTCCCCGTTGCCTTGAGGCCGCCTCCATCCTGGACTATGGAGACGGCCCAGTTCTGGCAGAGGGGGCAGCTCGCCGTCACTGACTAGTGAGGTACGACTAAAAATAAAAGCACCGGCTACTGACTCCTGCCGTTGCTTCCCGTCTTTTTGCTGCTGCCCCTTCGGCGGGTGTGAAACACCATCACACACCCTATATTCTCATATCATCCACTGCAACTCCATTTCCAGCCATACTGACGCCACTGTTGGGGCCCTGAGCAAGGCCCTTAACCCCCAATTGCTGTACTGCACGCTGGATGACCCTACACTGTGACCCCCAAGCTTGTTATCATCTCTACATACATCTGTGAATCTCCTGGAGAGCGAGACAGGGTCGGTGAAAAGGCAATTTCCCCACAGAGACCAATAAAGACCATCACGGGACACAAACCGTCAAACACTAAGGGTAATTTAACAAAGCCAACTCATTTGAAGGCCAATAACACATGACTGTGATGCACCAACCTGAGGGTTGGGACTCAAACTCATCAGCCTGGGGCCCAAAGTGCTACCCGGTCAGCTACCCAAGTTCTTAAAAAAATATTTCCATGGTTAGATATTGAATGTGCTTATGAGTACTGTGCATGCATGGTGGCTTCCTCCATGTGCCCGTGAGTGGTGGTGAGGATGTAGGGCTGGCTTTGACAGGAGCCTTTGGCTGCATCAAGCACTGCAAACAGCCAGAGTTTTTTTTTTTTTAATACGTGTTTGTTTGATCTTGCGCTACTCCAGAAAGCGATCACTTAAGGGGCCTCTGGAGCACCTCAAAGCTTCCCGCCACACAATATGCACCCATGAAGCCGCTGCACGGAGCGGCCAGACACGTGACCGCGAAGGCGTGGATTCACACGTGAACGCAGGCACTCACTGAAACCCGCACACACGCAGACATAGAAACTGGCAGGCGAGGGCACATACTCATGAGCACACTACTTTGTATGTTGTCAAGAGACCCTATGAAGGATGCTGGCCTGGGCTCAAAAAGCACCGTCCGCTAGGACAGCTGGAGGAGTTTGGGGCACCAGGGAAACATGAGTGCTAATGAGAGGACGTCACGCCGGCTCCTAAACACTCGCATGTGGATATTTCCAACCCCGTGGTGGCGGTCATTGCTGTGCTGAGTTGCACCAACATTTCCCGCCTGAAAAAAAGACATAAAGTAGTAAGCTAAGTTGGGTTAGTAGCTGTCTTGAGACATTATAGATGGTGAGGCCTTTGATAAGAGCTCTGCTTTAATCATTCTGGCTTTTTTTTTTTTTGCATGGTCGACCGCTTATCTGAATGTTTCCACAGTGCAGTTTTCTCCAGTTTGATTGCTCTTGGGGAACAAAGTGTATTACCATACTACCTCACTGGAGAATGATGGGATTTGTTTGATGAGGTCTTTTTCCCTTGGGCCACTTTGGGGGCATAACTGTTCCATCCCTATTGTTCCTGTGAGTTAAGTAAATTGTTCTCTAGGGCCCAGTGGGTGCAGGTGTCCTCTTAGTTCCTGTGACAGAGTATGTATTCATTCCCCAGTGGACATGCAGATACTCTTCATTGGCAGGTGTCCATGTTTAAGGCCTGTGTGAGCATGTGTGCTCACCCCTGTCTCTCCCCTGCACTCATGGATGTGTGCAGATATCAGTGCCTATGGCCCATGCATATGCTGGTATCTGTCCACAGGTCCAATGTATGCACCAGTGTCTGTCCCCAAAGCATGTGCAGGTGTCTGTCCCCAGGGCCTGTCCATGTGCAGGTGACTGTCCCCAGGGCTCATGCTTATGCTGGTGTCTGTCCCCAGGACTCATGCATGTGCTGATGTCTGTCCCCAGGGTCCGAGCATGTGCAGATGTTCATCTCCAGGGCCTGTGCATGTCCCCAGATCCTGTGCATGTACAGGTGTCTGTCCCCAGGGCCTGTCCATGTGTAGGTGTCTGTCCCCAGGGCCCAGGCATGCATAAGTATCTGTCCACAGGGCCCAGACATGTACAGGTGTCTGTCCCCAGGTCTCGTGCCTGTGCAGATGCTGTTCCCAGGGCCCAGGTATGCACGAGGGTCTGTCCCCATGGCCAGTGCATGTGTCCATGTCTGCCCCCAGGGCCCTTGGCATGTGTCTGTCCCCAAGGCCCAAGCATATACAGGTGTCCATTCCTAGGGCCCATGCACATGTACAGGTGTCCGTTCCCCCGGCCCGTCCATGTGCAGGTGTCCGTTCCCAGGGCCCGTGAATATGCAGGTATCCGTCTCCAGGGCCCTTGCAAGTGTCTGTCCCCATGGCCAGTGCATGTGTCCATGTCTGCCCCCAGGGCCCTTGGCATGTGTCTATCCCCAAGGCCCGAGCATGTGCAGGTGGTCGTCTCCAGGGCCTGTGCATGTGCAGGTGCTTGTCCCCAGATCCTATGCATGTACGGGTGTCTGTCCCCAGGGCCTGTCCATGTACAGGTGTCCATCCCCAGGGCCCGTGCCTGTGCAGATGTATGTGCCCATGGGCCATGCATGTGCAGGTGTCCGTTCCCAGGGCCCGTGCATATACAGGTGTCCATTCCTAGGGCCCATGCATATGCAGGTATCTGTCCCCAGGACCCATGCATGTGCAGATGTCCGTCCCTATGGCCGGTGCATGTGTCCATATCTGCCCCCAGGGCCCTTGCATATACAGGTGTCTGCCCCCAGGACCCTTGCATATACAGGTGTCTGCCCCCAGGGTCCTTGCGTGTACAGGTGTCTGCCCCATGTACAGGTTTCCCATCCTCAGGCCTCATCTTAGGAGCAGATGTCTACCAACCTTAGGAGCATGCGGGCGGGCCAATGGACCACATGGAATGCAGACAGACAGCTGCCTCCGGTTACAGCGGGTGCAAGGCGATGCAGATTTCACACTCCGCCTTCACGGAGGCGACGTGGCGGGACTCCGCACATGCCGCTCTCACGCTCCTGTGGCATCTGCTCCTAATTGTGCCGACGAACATCCTGGCAGCAGACATCTTACGCTGGGCCAGTGGCTAATTACCGCGCCTCCTCGGTGTGCCGAAGCAGGCAGAGCCACGGCAAACCAGGCACCGATATTTAAACGGATCGTTTGCCTTGCCTCCTAATTAACTAATTACTCATTTAAATATATATGTTTTGGTTGCGCTTGTGGCTTTCCCAGGATAGAGGGGGTGAGTGTTATGTTTTATTCAGGAGCGGGAGATCTTGAGAACATGACACTTTGACATTTTCTCAGAGGGTGCGCTCTATAGCAGAAGCTCGAACACCAGGGAATGAAATGTACATGCAGATCACCAGTCAGCATTAAGCAAATATCAGCAGATCTGAAAATGAACAATGACTGCTTATCCTTAATATATTTTTCATTTAGTTTCATATCCACATTTCTGCTATCTGTGACTCGCTCATAAGGCTTAGTTGTGTGTGTTTGCCCAGTGATGGACTGGGCAGCCATCCTGCATTTCCCCCATATCCTGTGCTTCCATGCATAGGCTGCAGGGCCCCCCATAACCTGCACTGAACAGGCGGCTATGCCCCCTTCTTGTCTTTTTCACACTACCTATGACCTGCTCGCATTCCTTGCTGTCACTTTGAATGGTCTCTACCTGTAGATGAGAGAGAATTTTGTTTTTGTTTCCCCTGTGAATAATGACGAGGGCACAATTTTGAAAGTTATTAGCAACATGATTATGACAAAGCGGCTTATCCTGCTAATTATTTCGCTATTATGTTTTACACACTAACATGGTTAACCTGAGACATTTTCATTGTTTACCTCTTTAGCAGATGCCTTCACCCAGGATTAGTTGCAACAGCTAACAGTTTTCATTACGACTCATTATTACAGCTCTGCCTTTTGGAGGCTCAATCCAGGCACCTCGCAGGAGACTGACACTGGCATTCTGTGGTCCTCTGGCTGTATGCCTCCGTTTTAAGCACTATGACGACCTGGATTTACTGTCAATAAGGTAGCATGGAGAGAGAAGAAAATGGAAAATCAGAAAGGAATGGAAAACGACCAAACCTTTGAGAATACAACGCCGATAAGATCTCACGTCCAACTCCCAAATCAGGAGGAAACCTGCCAACTGCCCTAATGCCTGGGTGTGACAGTCAGACTTAGTCAGCTCTTGTCCAGTGCCTGAAGTTGATCTGAGTGCCCTAGTACAAGACTATAACATATTTAGTGTGTCATACTGATCTATGTTACCTTTTATACATATGGAGTGTCTCATCGTGGAGTGTTTCTTAAAAAACACATGACCTTTACCATTGTTGCTGCTGGAGTTCTCGTACATACAACTCTGAAATTGACAGACTGCTTGGAGAGCCCCTAAACAAACCTCCAGGATCAACAGAATTGCTGGACACTCCCCTAAAGGCGGCTTAGCGATACAGATACATTTCTAACAACAGCTTTGAGATCTACCAGATGCCTGGGGAACTCATATCTGTATCTCAGAGATCTACAAAGTGATGGAAGAAATTCAAACCACAACTCGCATCTACACAATTATTGGAAAGATCCTAGATGTGTCTCAGAGATCTACAGAGGGATTGGAGAACACTTAACTATATTCCAGAAATATGAAGCCTGGTTGGAAATTTTAAGACGGAAGATTAAGCTATATGACAGGACAAAAAACCTACAATCCTGGGTAACACGATTCATGTAGCCTTTTGAATTTACAGTTGGCACTCAGGCACACTTCAGTTGCATCAAGAGATTTATTCTAATTGCACAAACTCATTCATATCAGATTTTTAAAGAGTGTGTTGAGCTGGATTAAAGCCCAGTACGTCTTGAGCGGGCCAGAGCTGTGGTGACAACTGGTGATCACTCAAAGACAGTGACTTTTTTTTTAATAACGTTTACACGGCCTGTCGCCATGGTGACCGCGGGCCACGCATGCTTTTAATTGGAACCGGTGGCAAAATCTCAAACTGCATCGATCGTCATTTGAAGAGAAATGCAAATGAGCTTAATGAGGTTACTAATTACAGAGAGGCCCCGTTGCCATTCCCGCTATGACCGCGAAGCGTGCAGAGGCGATGACACTGAGCTTGGAGGACAGCAGAGAGTGACATTTTTGGTGTCCAAGGCCCTTTCTGGCTGACAAAACCAGCCAGCCCCACTTCCAAAATGCCCCATTACAATGGATGGAGGAAGTGAATCTGGCAAAATAATGAAATTCCCACTTACTGAAAACACAAACAATCAATGATGAAACAGTCAGAAACTTATGAAAGGGGCAACACACACACACACACACTCCTGGAGTGCTAGTTTTGGGGGCAGGCCGTTTGTGCCCCTGTTGCTTAATCCCATCGCAGACATGCTGACTCTGTCTCCTTAAACACGGCACACCGGGCTGCCCCAGTGCATGGGGAGGGCTGTGATGTATTATTGAGGAAGCACTGTAGTACAAGGCGGTGCTGAGGTGGGCCGCCCATACGGGAATCTCAACAGAGCCCGGGGAAACACTCACAGGTGAATTCTCCCCAAGCCACTTACAGTACAATGCATTTAGGTAAACAGGGGGTCTATTAATTAATAACGACTTAAAACTGAATTAAACATTACCTCAAATATTCCATTACGGACTATAAACGAGACTAACAGTCATTCAAACAGTTCATTGCGATCTTTTACTAGAGAATGATCAAAATCCATATTGACAGTATACAGCAGAGGTCTCAAACTCCAGTCCTGGAGGGCCGGAGTCCTGTGTAGCTTAATTCTTTCTCTTTTCTACCACAAATGATTGCACTCAAGTGCTGTGTGGTAAGTAGCACAGTGAGTTGAATCAGGTGTGTTAAATGAGGGTAAACCCAAAAAGGTGCAGGGCTCCGGCCCCCCAGGACTGGAGTTTGTGACCCCTGGTCTACAGGATGAGCTGCAATATATCCATTACAATACACACCGGGCTGGAAATGTTCGCCTATCAAAGTGAAGGGAGACAGCTCAATACAGGTCTGCCTGACATATGGATGGGCAGCCCTTGCCTTTGAGGATGCTGTTTAAGGACATGGGATTACAATGTGCAGGTCAGTGGCTCGGATCACAGGAGGAGCCAACTGCCACACCGTTTGATCAGGTACTGACCCTCAATCGATGCTCTTAAATATCCAGCGGTGTAAATGGGATCAAACTAGATAGGAAAACAAAAGGGTGCCTGCTTCTTTAGGTAAAAGGGATATTTAAACTTCACAGAAGGAGGTTCCTTTACTAAAGGCACTAGCGATGGGCGGTAGAATGAAGCTTTGAATTCCACGTTGGTGGAATTACTGAGAATTGCTGATCGCGGCTTCGTCTTTAACCTGGAGGGACATAACGCGCAGAGGATTATGCGGCGATGAGTGACGGTGCACAGTAATCCCGCCCGACGTCGTTTGCAAGCCTCCTTCCATCCCATCACTGACCCAGTCCTCGTCGTTTCTTAGCCTTACTTCAGACCCACGTCTCTCAAGCTCCCATTAACGCTTGAAACACTCGTCTCCATTCACGCATATTTTATGTTCTCAACTAATAATAATAAATTAACGTGTTTCACACTGAGAGTATTCAGCGTTTGTTTTCTAAAGAGCCAAATTATATGGGAACTGCTGTCGATCAACACGTCTCACGTTGCGGGAAGCGGCTGTCTGATCGGGAAGCACCAGCCGGGAACATGTGGCTTCAAACGATCTGTTGCTTACCTATTAAAAAACAACATGAAAGACTTGTCGTCTGTTCCATCTTCTCTGCCTAAAAATATGTCACGTGTAGGCCAAATTTATAAAATAAAAAATAAAACCAGTGTAGGTGCTTTATTTGCTGTGCGATGCAAGTAAGGTGATGCGGACGAAAACACGGTAGGGATGATATTCCTCTGTACCGCTCGCACACATGCAGAGCAGAATTCCAATGGAGTACTAATAGGCAGCCATCATCCCGTCCACTTGAAGCAGGGCCCCCCCGCTACCTCACCCCCAGGCAGACTAAAATTACTCACACACTCTAGACTTTGGTTGCGACAACTGGTGTTTTTAGCTTGTAAAACCCACATAAGAGCATGACCTACGGAGATCAGGAAAAAGGATGCATATCTGTATCCTTCGGATACTTCATGCGTGTGCATGCATGTGTCTTTGCACACCAGGGCTGCATGGTACTGGGCTCAGGACTTACTTGCCGTAACTGCTTCTCACGCATCTCCAGGGTACATTCTCCAGATGTAGATGGAATACCCCAGGCTTGTAGCTGGCTGTAATTAAAATGTGCTAATTACAAAAATAAATTAATTGGATTTAAACCATGGTAATGCTTTTTTTTTTTTTAAATCAAAGACTAATGTGAAAGCGTGTTTGTTTATTCTTGCTACGACGTCCTCTGCTCTGGAGGGCATCACTCCAGCTATCTGCACGTCAAATTAATTGTGCAACACAAACAGTGAAATAGCGCCACCTCCTGTATGTTCTCGGAAGGAATTTATTAACTTTAAATAGCCATAGGGGTGAGCTGCGAAATTGGCTTAAATTGTGAGAATCCATAAAAATAACAGTTTCAGGTAATTAAGTTGTGATTAAGTTCATTAAAATTAATTAATTCATTAACATGTTACTTTTATGTTACAATTCCCTTCAGAAATTATGTAAAAATATATGCTAATTAAGTTTTTAATTTGTTTCGACCATCTATATAGCGCTAGTGAAAATTTTCATAAAAATGAAAATTACTCTAAAGCGAAAATGTTGGACTATAAATATTCAATATGATTCCACTGCTATTATTTATACGTCGTGTGAATTATACATGTGAGATGAAGCAGGCAATTCGCGGCGAGAGGAAAGGGAGACTGAAACGCCCCGCTGCACGACCCTCGGAGGAGTATTTTAAATGCAGGTAGAGCCTAATTCAGAAGGGTACGCCCGTCTTTGAAGAGTCGACATGTTTTTCGACATCGCTGAAATACGCAACGCCGACGCCGAACTCTGATTGGCCAAGGAGATGAGCGCAGCGGGGAAGTGACGCTCAGCCGCGCGTCACGCCGCGCTTTAAATCACCAGGAAGCTGACTGCGGCGGGCTCGGTCACGCGTCGCACGTGACTCGGATTTGATTGCAGTAGAATTCGATTAATTTGCGATAGTTTTACGGTAATATTATTTCCTTCTTGGCCAGCAGCCACTAGCAGATCCCCGTGCCGTTGTGCGCGGCGCCTCGCCTCGCCTTCCCCGCTCGTAGATCCCGAATGACCCCGTTCTCGCCCTCTCGTCCGCAGCGCCCTGCGCCAGCATGTCGGCGGCCGCCGTGCGGAGAGGAGCCGGAGTGTCGGGGGCACTGGCCGTGTGTGCGGGCGCGTACGGAGCGCACGGTAGGGACACTCCGGCACCGGGCCATGGCGGCTTCCCGAGTTGCTTTGCGGCTTAATCCCCGTCCGCAGTGTGCAGCGCAGCGCAATGATTCCCAGAATATAAAGCGGGGAGTGAGAGAACGGGCAGCCCCATTACATCGTTGCATTTCTTTGTGCTCACACTTTGCATTTTCAACTTTTTAGGGAAATCCTGCCCATGTGTTCCCTGTTTGCAAGAACACTCGCAAATAAGCCAAATTGAGCAGACCCACCCAAGATCCAGGGTCAGCCGGTACCCCAGCGTATTACCAGGGGTGCAAGCTCACACTTTAAGGCTCTCAGGCTCACTCAGGAAATCTCACAGCCAATCTATGTTATTCCATTATAACCGTAAAATAAGCTACACCAAAAGCTCTGGGGTACTTTGCAAATCCTACAGACCATTTACAAGGTAATAAAACTGTTACATATATGTAAATGAGTGTGACGACTTGCCTCTAATTGAAAATTTCATGCCAGCCAGCTGACCAAAGTTAGCAACCCTGTATTACAGACATGGGTGTCGCAGCCATTAAATCTGCGGGGACGTGTCCCCCTCACATTTTATAATTATTCGTTTGGACCCCACCCCCCACGTTTAACATAAAATATTAGTTCACCCAGGGCTGTGTCCCCCCCACATTCAAAATGCTTCTCACGCCCCTGATCTGTTCCCATGTCTGGAAGGACATATTTCCATTGGGCGCTTGAACGTTGCCCTTAAACCCAGCTGCCCAGGGGTTTGACCTGACTCTGTCGGACCCCAAAGTTTCCTCGGTTTTGTGTTGCTTTGAAAAGCAGCTAGATATACGATGTAAAGTAGCTGAATGGCATCTTCGCTTTTGTCTTCTGGCAGGATTCAGACGCAGTGATAGAGATGAGTATTTAAAAGAGGTAAATGCAGTGCTTCACATTTTAAATGTTATTTCCAGTTTCTGGTCTCCCAAATTTGATGAATATTGTGACATTAAATTGTGTAAAGAGTCTGGCTCTGGGTAGGAGATCATTCTATAATAACTGAAAAAAAATTTAAATATTAATTTCAAAATGTACAGTAATCTCAGTACTGATTCTCGGCATAGAGTACATAGCTGATCACACGATTGCAGGTGCAACGCCTGTAGCCTTTTTTATGTAAATCAGGCGTATATGATTTAATTATGAAACGCCTTTGCTTTACAAAACAAGTGAGTCATTGTGCTGTGTGTGTTGTCCGCAGTTATACGCGACGGCCAATAATTATCACCTTCTCCATAGTCTGGCCCTGCTGGGGGCAGCTCAGTGCAGGAAACCCCTCCTGGTAGGTGGGCTGTTCTGGGATCCATGAAAGCCGAATCCGTGAATCATGCGCTTTATCCGTAGCGCCGCTGTGTTTCCGGGTTTGTGTGCTGCTGGGATCAGTGAGAAGCCATTGCGCAGGATTAGCTTAGGCTGTGGTATTACCTGCTTTTAATTTGGTGTTTGTGTTGTGCTTGTGCTCTTAAAGGAGCTTGTTTATCTGCTTAAGTTTTGCTTGTGCTTATAAACTAAATTCAGTAAAGCAATTAGGAGCTGCAGAAACTGTGAATTAGCTGACCACTGCCCTTCAGTGTATTGTAGCTTAACTTCTGTTCTATGGAGCACTGGAGTGGGGTTCGTTTGACCCTGTTTTCACTGTGCTTTTTGCAGGCTGGGGGCCTCTTAACTGCAGGGATGGGGCTCTTCTGTGGGGCCCTGTATCACCAGGCTCTGACAGGTGACCCTTGCCTGAGGAAGCTAGCCCCCATCGGTGGCACACTTCTGATCGCAGGCTGGGTGGCCATCGCCCTGTGAGCGCGGACCCCTGAGTTCACGAGCGCTGGCCTGCCTCTCTCTCTCTCTCTCTTTTGCTCCCCCCTCCTCCCCCTTGCTCTCTTACCTGGGAAGGTCAGGTTTCTCCAGAGGTGCCCGTGGTCTCTGGAGGAGCAGTAACAGCGTGTTGTAAAAGCAGAGTTGCAGCAGCCTCCTCTCGCAGGTGCACGGCAGAGATAAGGCCCGGGTGTCTCCTATCCTTTACACACTTCTGTTCTCTGCCAGCAGAGTTCCCCTTTCTCCTCCATCTGCGAGTGTTCTTCCTGTGAAATAATGCGGTCTCGAAGCAAAATGCCAGCTTGGCCTTTTCTAGTTATCGCTCTGGATGTAGTGCCCGGAGCGGCTGGATTGACCTGTCTTTCACCCTCCTTCGGCATTTGATCCACCAGGAATTCAGCACCCAAAAAGGAGGGGGGGGGGGTCCCTACTCGTGTCTGTCACTGCTGTCTGACTCTATTTCATCTTAAAAGCAGCATGGAGTCAGTAGGAGCAGTGATTATTCTTGCTTTTGGGCCATTCATAGTGATTCAAATGTCACATTTAAGAGTGTGTATGTTCTTTCTGGCATGTAGCAGACTGACTGAGGATGCGGCTTTCGCCAGGCTGAAAGTGAGAGCGCGAATCCCGAGGCCCAGTTCTGTGACTCACCACAGCGTGTGCTTATAATGTTACGTGATTCGTTATTGTGATTCCAAGCTTCATTGTACTTTGGTTTGACCCTGTGTGACTGTGCTCATGGTGACCAGGCCACTGTTATTCCGTCTCAGACAGCAGCCTGTCCAGGAGGATTGCTTATAGGCCGAGACAGGTGGGACCAGGGAGGCAGTGGCATGAAGAGGGGGTATGGTTGGGGGGGGGAGGCGGCGGCGGCAGTCATAGCTGGGTGCGAAACATCAGCTCGTGCTGAATAAATAAAATGCTTCAACTGTAAGTATTCTGTTTTCTCATTGCTGCTTGCAGAAAGACCAGGACTTGCCAACAAAACTGTAAAGTCAAGCAATGAGCTGAGATTTCCAAGGGTTGTGGGTCTGAATCTATTGCAGGGGTGGGCAATCTTATCTGCGAAGAATCAGAAAACTTTATTGATCCAGGAGGAAATTGCTCATGCTGCTACTGCACAATCACACGGAGACAAGACAGGATCGTATGAAATATAAAGTATAAGCGACTAAAATAAGAGGGCCGGTGTGTATGCTGGTTTTCGGGATAGCCTTTAGTTCAAACCCAGGTGTGAGGACTCGTCGGCCAGTCAATCTTCTAATTAGTAACCTAATTGGGGAGCTGCAGCGAAAACCCCGCATACACAGCGGCCCTTTCTTTCCACCCCTGATCTATAGCATGCTTTGATGCAGCTGCAGTGTTGGTTCTATGTCACACCACAGCCCTAGGGGGTGCATAATATTTTTGATGCAGCAGACCCGCATAAAGAGCACAAAGAAACATATTGTGGCGAGTGCATGTGAGTGCAAGTTGCAAAATGCTCTCTATCAACAGCCACTATTGGTCTAAGAGTAGCAGTTGCACAAACAACGACTTACCCTACACAGTTACATGTTATGGAAATGCATGCATTCCATGGCAAACATTACACCGATATGACATTAACTGTTAACATAAATGCAGAAATACACATTCATTTACATTCTTCAAAGATAGGTACGGTTTGGTGCAAAGCATGCTGGTAACTGTATAATTAGTCCTTCTGACCAATCCCGCAGCATCACATTTTTGTCAGCCAATCATGGACAGGGGGTGGGATCAGAACAAACAAAAAAGTTTTCCTAGGCGACCCTGTGCAGGCTGTGCACTGAAACGGTAATCACCACTCACACATCATCATATTGCTAACTCGACATCAGGATTCCATTTATTTTTTATAAGTATACAGCCACCTTAAGACTTGATTTATTTCCAGGAGCTTTCCTTTAAAGGCTTTTAAAAATCCAAACTCCATAATTGAGCTGAATTCTTATCTCTGAGTCCAAAAGATCTGGATGGAGGCTGTTGGCCTCTTGCCAGACACATTGGAGGATACAAGAAGAATCTCCCTCCCGCAACCAAATGGAGGGAGTTAATTGTGCATCCTGCCCTCTGGTGGTGACTGTAAGTGTATTGTTCCTCGGTTGTCGTGGTATTTTGTTCCTAATGACCTGCTGGTGGTGATAGTGGGCCCTGCCCCTGCTTCCTATCGGAGCAGGCATGCAGTGCGTATCCCATAATACAAGCCCCGCTCCAGCTTGCCCAAGCCCGCTGAATGATGAGCAGACAGCCCTAATGGGCCACTGCTGGTTGTGCGGTGCTGAATCTAGCTGTGGAGTGAGAGAGGGAGATGTTTCAGATTAATTATGTCTCAGTAGAATTGGCCTTCACAGTCTTTCCTCATTTATTTCAAGCCCCCCACCCCCCAGTCTCCACTGACGGAATATGTTTATTTCACACGAGCAGACGGCCTATAAATATTTCAGGCCCTGATTTTTCAGGGGGCCGTGTGCTGACTGCGCACCAACCATGTCGGGTTTTCCAGTTTAACACATATGTGATGTAAGTCCTCCCCAAAGACAGGGATTGCGATGCCTTGAAAAGCTGGAGGTAAGTGTGTGAATTCAGCGCCCCTATGTGGAGTGGGACCAAAACACGATGTCGTGCCCATGGGAGCTTGAAATGAGTAACCTGTTTCTACGTGCATAATGTGCTGTGCAGCACATAAACTAATGGCTCCAGTGGGGGGGGTCCTTCAGGGTACTGGGATTTAGTGCCAGAATGCTAAGAGTGTGGGATTGATGGGGAGGCGGGACTCTTACTTTCTCTTGCTTACCTTCTGTTGTTCTTGGGGGGTGTATTACAAAGTGAGTTTTACATACACAGAGTCAACTCAATAGGGCCAGATATCTAACCCACATTGCTGCTTCACATAAAAGAGCAGTGTCAGCTATTCAAACTAAGACTTGTCCCTTGATAGGCAGGTATTGCCCCCCATAAACTTTATCATCAGTACAGCCACCCCCAGCGGATATCATCTGCCCCTAGCATCAGCACCATGCTATTGGGGTATCGGGATTACATCTTGATATATCCTGGCATCGGATTGAAAAGAAAATCATTGGTATCACCCACCCCTACTATTTAGTTGAAGGGTGGCTCTTATATAGGCTTTTTGGTGAATGGACGGTGCATATAGATACATTTTTGGTGAAAGGGCAAGACTTGCGCCTATTTTAATCTGGACCTAGGATAACCATGGTTGGAGCAGGTTAGGCATGTAGCATAAATTACAGCAGGAGAAAAAAGTATTCAGCACGTCCACATTTTTTTTGGTAAACATTTCTTGTGGTGCTATTCGTATGAAATTTAGGTCAGACATTGGTCTTAGCTTGATACAACCACATAAATACAACAAATAATTTGTTTGAAACATGGCTATAATACAATGATTTATCCTCTTTTTTAGGGGTACCAAAAAATCTCTCCAGGCTATTTTGGCATATCTTTGTAAAATAACTAATTTCTTTTCACAATTTTATTGGTCTACACTATCAAATACTAAAGGCATGCAGGTATGTATGAGACACTTGCTTTAAATTTAATCACTTTTCAAGAGGAATGGAACATTGTTTCATTAAGTTGTAAGGGTACCAACAAATTTCTTCATGTCTGTAGCAACATCACTGGTTACTGATGGATTTACCCGTATCCTAAAAGCACTTCTAAGCACCATTTGGGCCATTATCCGCAAGTGGAAGAAACATCAGTCCACCATCAACCGCACACACACAGGAGCTCCTCAATAGATCTCCAAACAGGCAGTTAGAAGGGAAGCCCACAAGCCAAGGACCACTAGAGAGCTCCAGGAAGGCCTGGCAGCTGCAGATACAGTCGTCAAAGATAAAACGTTACGTGACACTGTACCAGCACAGTCTGCTCCCTGGATGACTCCATTACTAAAGACAAGGCTTGCTGAAGCTAATATAAGCCAAAATAACTTTAAATGAATTGGAATGTTACAACTTCTTTAGCCGTGTCGATATATTGCGTTAACCCAATGTTTGGTCTAGATTTAATGAGAATATCTGTATTGGAGATATGTTTAATGAAAAAAATGTTGATGTGCTGAATCCTTAATTCCCCCACTGTACCATGGCAAAAGTTAGCCTAAAGAAACCTTGCTAAGCTACTCGCTTTCTTTTACGTCACTCTGGAGTAGATATAACTTGGTCTGAATTAATTTGTTTTCACAACAGTAACTCTGATCAAAATACTAAATTTAGACCCAGATTCTTCGCAATAGTACCATTATGTTACAAATTGGTATTTCTTCCCCACTCTGCTAAAATGCTCTGTCATTTCTCCTTACATTAATCTCAGCCCTATCCTAGTCCCTGTTAGCAATAAAAGCAGAGATGACTCCCCTCCCCAGGGTAACATGCCCTTCACTGCTCTCACGGTCACATTAACCCACCTGCAGTTCCAGGGATTCTCTTCTGGCCATAGCAGCAATCTCAGATGAGGCGCAGCTAATTCCATGCGTACAAAAACAGTGACTGGCAGCATGTGTGCAGGTATGTCCCGCTGGCTTTTGTCTTTAGCATCCTCACCTCAGTCACACGCATCATCCCACTCCCCACTTCCAGGCTCTGCCTTCTTCCACACAGCATTCTGTTGGCCGCAGGTAACCTAGACAGACCTGTCTTCCTTCGGGAATGCCGACTCATCTTCCTGTGCGGTCTCCTGATACAGTTCCAAGCTTGATTGTTGTTCCCACCTAACCAATTATTTTAAAAAATAGCAAATGAATTAGAGGTATTTTGGCTCCCTGTGAGTTCATGTATTATGCATTTCACATTCATTTGGCTGTTTTTCTACATTTATCTTTAATAATATAATTCCAGTGAACTGGTGACTCTGCACTGGCCCCATTATGTGAGTCCTTAGTGATGTGTTGGCGCCCCTTACAGGGCAAATCTGGAATAACAGGCTGTGCTCCCTGGTAAAACCCCTAAATTGCTGTGACCCAGATGTTGGCCACAGCATGGCCGTGTCACAGCTCGGGGCAGAATTGGGATTTAAATCTAGCCATAGCTCCATGTGGAAGCCCCTGTGCAGGTGGCCTGGCTTTTCCTAAAAGACAATGGCTCAGTGACTCCAAAATGCCCAGAGTCTAAGGTGAAGACCATGTGTGGCCCCAGTCAAGCTGGGGTTTCTGGATATTATGTTTCCAGCAGTGGGCTCAGCATAACTGTGTCCTTCAATGAACAAATAATTACTGAGCTGTCATCATTCCCCTATCCCCTACAGAAAAGAACAGGAAAGGGCTTTCATTTTTAAACCAGTGATTACACTAAAGCTACATTTATTTACACTTACAGTAGCAATCAAACTTTTGCATACAATTGCAGCAAAGTTTTCTTTTTCCGTTTAACATCATATTTTCTGTAAATAGAAATTTTTACATCTCAATATTCAAAACATTAGATATTAACTTTTTATGCTGTGTGGGCATCACAATATTGCCATGTGAGAATAAATCTGACCCTGAATCTGTGTTTACTTTCATAACAGCTTTGCAAACATTAGGTCACACAGTTAACCAGCTTCGACGGGAAATCACCAATAAAGAGAACAGCTGCACTGTTTCCCAGAGGTGTGCGATCCATTGCTTTGACTCTCCCATTCACTTCGGCCCATATGAGTTCTGTGGGACTGAGGTTTTGGGACTAGGCAAGTTATTTTGTTACTGGGGCTCGTTGTAAATTATACAAGAGCATTGGTTATGACCTTGCACAGAATACCAGAATTCAAAGGTAACGTTAACGTCTCATAGTGAAATGTTAGCCGGGGCCTGTATCATGAAGCAGGATTTATCGCTTAGCTGGATAACTTCAGATTTTAGGTGGTCTGGGCTAAATGAGTAAGTGAGTGAAGATAAAATCCATTTAACCCAGACTGCCTTAAATCCAACAAGTTATCCGGCTAAGCAACAAGTCCAGCGTTGATATACAGACCCCTGGTTTATTTAATTAAAAAAATGGCCGGATGGAGGCACACGTAAGATAAAAACACTGTATGCAGCATTTCATCTATTTTATTGAAGGACTATGTCCAGGGTTGCATGCTTTGGTCAGCTAGCTGCCGTGAGATTTTCAATTTTGGACAAGTGTACATACACACGCGCACGCATTTACATGCATGGAACAGTATTATTACCTTTTAAATAGCCTGTAGGGTTTGTAAACTACCCCTACGCTTTTGATGTAGCTATTTTTAGGTTTTTAATGGAATAATATAAATTTGCTGTAAGATTTCTTACGTGACAGTGAGAGTGTGAAAGTGCAAGTGTCACGCCAGATGTGTGACAGCTGGCAACCCTGCTTATGCCTTAGAAGCGCAAGATGTTTTGTGCTAATAAGTGCACTTTCAGTGGTGGTCAGGCCGCACTTTTTAGAGCTATTTGCCCAGTAAGGTTTTACATTGGAATTATAGTGTTGATCCGCCTGTTGAGTACATATTGTGGCACACCTACTATAGGATAACAGTGCAATGAACGAATGACACACGGTCAAAGTGCAGGAAAACACAAAAATGGCTTTACTGAACATATGCTACTCCCTCTGGCTACCACACACACACACAGTCCATGTATTTATATCATTATGGGGACTCAATCTTCATTTCTCTTGCCTGGATTTGATTAAATATCTTCTATTACAAAAATAAATGGTAATCTAACAAAACTGATTAAGTACCCCAAAAGCAAAATCAACCGTTTAAACAATGAAATTGTATAATTTGAGACTGTCTTCAAATTCATTTTGAAAATCAAACAAAAGCGACACGTTACAGTAGTGAGTTTGATAGAATGGCCCACAGAATCCCCTTTGTGTTAACTGCAATAATTTAGGGATTCACTCTATATGACTGCAAGTTTTAATGTTAGATGTGATTAATCGCGATTAATTACAGAGAACTATTCAATTAATTAGTTAATTTTGCTGATGGATTCACAGCCCTAGTTATCGCTGAGTTTTCCTCCCCTCTCTTCCAGCAGGAGATAGTTCTGCCCAGACTGATGTAATTCTGGTAGAACAGCCAGCCTTTGCAGCAGCAGCAAATGGTAGGTAAAGAAATGTGGCAGTAAGAAAATTATACATTTTACAATATTGAAAAAAAGTGAATAAAAAATGTTTTTAAATTATTCAAAAATGTCTTCAAATTGCCTCTGTGGAGCAGCTGCCATTGCCCTGAGGTATGCCGTGATAGCCACCATGCTTGAGATTTCCATGCATCTCAAGGTCAGCAGCAATGCAGCAGACGGAAACAGTGCCTCCTCCATGCCGGACAGTGGGAACCGCACATGTAGAACTGCTATGCTCATCCTCTCTGCATCTACAAATAGGTAGTGGAGAGAGCCAGATATTTCCAAATGCTGATTCCTTAGCCCACAAGACTGGCTTCCACTCCCATTATGGACAAGTTTAAGTGGTTTAAGGCATGCGTGTGCATTTATTAATTCACAGTCCCTGTCCATCAGTCCTATGGTATTCCACCATGTTCTGGGATTTCATTGGTCAATTCCATACTGTGACCACATCCAAAAATTAATAACAGAAAAAAAACTCTCCAGCACAAATTTCAAATGGCACCATCCGGGGCATCGGAGGGGCATGGGCACCCTGGCAGACTGAGGGGGGAGACATTTTGTCAGGGGGCCCAGGATTTCGAGGTACGCCCCTGGGATGCTACACAGCTTTGTTCCCATGAGCTGAAGTGTCATGGGGGGCAAGCTGTCATGCTTTTCCAGTTTACTAGGGAACACCATGAAACACCATCACTCTCTCTGAGCTGTCAAATGGGACATAGCGGAGTCGTGCAGGTGTAATGGTAAAAATGATTTTTTGTTTGTTTGCTTTGTTTTGCTCTCCTCAGTGTAGAAAGGCATTGTACAGTATTTCTAGGAGAAAATTTAAAGAGTGTGTAATCATGGGCATAAATAATCAAAACCGGCAAATACAACCCAAAGTTATGACATTGTGTGTAATTCACATGCCAAATTTAATGAAAATCAAAAATGCTGATGCAAACACGGAAAAATGGAATGACCTGGCTCTGAACTACAGCTCCTTCAGCGCCACTGCATCAGGATCGCCAACTCTCGCATCTGGCCTGACACTAATGCTTACTGACTCATGTTAACGCAAGAAATCTTAACGATACTATACCATTATACACCTAAAATTACCTATATAAAACTGTCGGGGTAGTTTGCAACCCCTATAGATTGTTTAAAGGGTAATAAAACTGTTACATGCATGTAAATATGTGTGCAGACTCGCCGCGAACTGAAAATCTCATGCCAGCCAGCTGACCAAAGTTGGCAACCGGCCCTGCTGCACGTTGGCTGACGCTGAGCACTGACCCCAACGCCGATACCCTCACCTGTGTATACACGTGTGTCTGTGCATCTCGTAGGGAACAAGATGGGGGAATACGCACTTGTCAAGTATAAAGAAATGTGACCCGTCCTTGTAGTTTTTCGTCCGTGCGCGTCATACTACATCTCCCGAGATGCTCAGCGGGCACGCCTGACTTCCGGGGTCGCTGTTGCCAGGGGAAGGTGTGCGCCTAAGGACCTGTTGGAAATGACGGGGGGAAGAAATCGGACTTGTGCACAAAAGCAAAACAAATCCTAGAAGATTAGAGCTCTTGACAAGCTGCGAATAAAGGGTGTGTCTTTCACAACACAGACGTACATATTTTTTTTTTAAAGTAACCAAATAACAGTAGAACTTACAACTATTAGTGGGCGGCGATTTACTTTTTATTCCCACCTGGTACACAGTGTAGCTAACGAAAGACGGCTAATTTGTTAAAGGAGTCGATGCGCCGAGATAACCGGGAAATCGTCATGAAAACAAACGATTATGAAAGCGTGTAGCGCTAAGAACAATAATTAGCTTCCTATTCAGGTAACGCGGCGGCGGCGTCTTGCATCTATAGGATAAGATGGTGGGCTGACAGTGGTAGTTGGGTCTGCTAGCAAGCTAAGCGTCCGCGATTCAGCGACCCCCTCATGTTTGCGCCTCGATTGCTCTCACAATGTCACGAATCTTTAAATGCATTATTGTTCCACTTGGCCGTACGTTGCAAATTGGCGTCCAGGCTACCTGTGCGTTTCGCTGGATGTACGCGATGCTTGGTTTGCTAAATTAGCCTGGCTCGGGTTAAAAGGCGCCGGTGTCTGGCAGCTTATTAAGTATCCACGTTTTAATGCGGATTCCCAATTAGCTGCCCTAATTATCGCTGTAATACTTCCAGTGTTGCTTTTCAAACGTCGTGTCAGTGACCGTAAGAATAACGGGCCAGACATCAACACCAGCCATTTTATTTTAAAGGCAAGGGACATGTATTTTTAAGACGGGCATGTAAAAATATTTTTACATACTGTATATATATATTAATGTCATGCTAGTTAAACGACGTGCGATGCATAGGATGTGTCTTATTTTAACTAGTCTACTTGACTTATTAAAATTAAGTATTGGAAGAAAAAATATTTGTAGTTAATTTAATTTTCCATTGCATTTTATTGTAAACTGTTGCCTTTTTGCGTTTAAATTTTTTTGTTTGATACTTCGCTATTGTGGATTTTATGGCATATCTGCCCCTCCCTTTTTATTGTAATTGCTTTTTTTTACGGATTAGATGATCTCAGAGTAGCTGCATGTAAGGGACGCTTGTCCGCGCTCCCCTGCCCACACCAGGAGGCGCAGCCAGAGAGAGAAGACTCTGACTTCTGTTACTGCTTCCTCTGCCGGTTCCCAGCCGCCCCCCTCCCATAATGGAGAGCCTGATTAGCGCCGTGACCCCCCGGCCCCCAGCCCTGGCCAAACGCGCGGCGGAGGTGGACTTCCGCTCAGGGGCAGTGCTGGAGCAGCTGTCTGCCCAGGTCCTGGAGCTGGTGCAGCTGGAGCAGGCCGAGTTCGGAGACCAGACTGCCCTAGAAGTACACACTGCCAAAGACTTCATCTTCAACATGCTGGGTAAGATTGTCTTCCCTGATTTTCCAGGAAAGTAACAATAAAAAAATACATCCATCAGTCCATCATCACTTATCCGGGGCACAATCATGGGATGAAAATATTATGTCCTATATTTCCAGTTTGGATGTAAGCAAAATACCCACTCTCTTGTTTGCCGAATTAATCTTGGCTGTCCAGTAGGTGGCGCAGTCCCATCAGTCTCTGTTTTTTCCTCCACACCTTCCTCTCATTTGGTCCCCTGCTGCCATAGTGACCTTAGTGTTTCCTCTTTCTTCCAGGACATAGTTTCTCTGTCTTCCTCATGCTGGCCCCCCACCTGGGGGAGGCGGTAATGAGCTCAGTGTGTGCTGGCCTTCCAGCTCCTCTTACATGTCCCCCTGTCAGAATGGAAGCCATTTTCAGCAGAGGGGATTGTTTGTCCTAAAAAATACCACAACGGCCGCTTCCAGTAATCCCCGCAAATACTGGATTATGTTTGAAAGCCTGCCCTGCAGTGTCCTCTGCCCCTCTTTCTCCATTTGCTCTCAGTCTCCTCCTCCTCCTCTATCTCTCCTCCTTTCTCCCGGATGGCCGTCAGAAGCCTCTCTGAGACATTTATCCCTCTGCAGTGCGTCTCCCGAGAACGACGGGGAAGCAGGGAGAGGGGAGGAAGAGAGGCAGAGTATGAGAAGATCCTTCATTCATTTAGCCGTAGTCATTAACGCCCCCACCCCCCCCCCCCCCCCCCCCCCCCCCCCCCCCCCCCCCGCCCGCCCCTCTTTTCTACACGCACCACCTACCCCTGCACACTGCG
>JAODKM010000002.1:16755131-16771171 GCA_026780845.1 Petrocephalus sullivani | reverse complement strand
CTCTTTTTCCTTTCCCCCCCCCCCCCCCCCCCCCCCACCAGGTATCCCTGCAGCACTCACATCCACAGCAGGTTCACAGAACACCACTTCCCTACCAGTGAGCCTTTTGACGGCCGTGGCTCCTTCCGTGAGGTGCTGCTTTATCCTTTTGCTGGAAGTTGGCGTCGCTTGCTTTTGCCAAACTGGCATTGCGGTGGTACAAACACTTAAGTACGAGGGCCTACTGAGGGTGCTTCCAGCGCTGCCTGGATCTGTGGTTATGTCTTAGCGGATGCCAAACCCTCGGACTGTCTCAACTGAAGCCTTTGCCCGCTCTCTGTTGAAGGAGCTGTGATTGATCACACCCAAGGCGATTTTTCACTTGTGAAATCCTTTGAAAAAGCATCAATATTCTTATACCCATCTATAAATGTAAAATCAGCCTCCGCTGCATGCAGTCCATTTGCTCTAGGGAAGCAGTGGTGGCGTTTGGCTTGGCATTAAGCCCCGCCTCTTCCTCCTCCCATCACCTATGGCGTTCCACAAATGAGCGTAGAACCAACGTGCTTGCAGTTGTTGTTATTGTTTCAGGCCGAGGTTTTGATAACAAAGCACGCTTTGATTGGTAAAAGGCAGAGGAGCCAATTAAATCAGTTTGTATTTACCAGAAATCGTTAGAGTAGAATGTATAATGAGAAATGAATGTAACTGAATGTACCTCAAATAGTGCTTCAGCTGAGAAACGCTTTGCAGTGAATCTCGTCGAGGACTGGGGGTCTTTTGGCTTGCTTTCCCTTCACCGCTTAATGATTTGGACATCTTGATTGTTTTCGCAGAGCATAAACTACACCAGGCTTGTTCTTTCGCCTGATTTATTTTGCAGATTGTGTTGAATGCTTGACTGACATCACTGCGGCATGAAATAAACTTCTAATTCACAAGCATATGGCTTCTGTTGTCTTTTCTATGGTGCCTTCACCCCCCCCCCCCTTGCGTGTAACAGTACATACTTGGACCAGCAGGGGGCACTGGCTGATAATTTTTCCTTGCCTGCCCCCCTCAGTTCTGCAGTATCTCTGTTTGAGCTAGATAGTCACACTGAACATAAGCGTGTCAAATAAAGGGTGGAATTCCATAGCCGTGATCACTGCTGGTCCCAAACCCCCTACCAGTTCGTTTAAATCCGGCCCAGTTCCCTAGTGTAGCTGTCAGAGAAGAAGGCCTGGTTATTGTTTTTGGAGTTCTGCAGGAGGCGTCATTTTGGCAGGGCTGGAGGGGTTCGGCGGCTACTGAGAGTTTGGCCGGGTGTGCACAGAAGTGGGGGGTGCGGATGGCTGCCTCACCTCAGCGCTGTTCCGCCCTCTGGGGGTCTGCCGATGTTATTGCAGTGTTTGAGTGTGATAGCCCTCTCTGCTTTTTGGGATGGCGTGTTACCTGCTAACTGGCATCAGATGTGGCCGTGCACCCAGGGGTGCGCCGGCCTCCCTTTTCAGCTGTGTAGCTGCTGTCAGTGCGATCATGACCTTCCACAGAACGCTCTCTCATCCTTGAGTGTTATCTGCATTGCTGATGAGATGCTTTCTGGAAGTTTTGAACATTGACACATCTGACATCCGGTAGTGTGTGTGTGTTGTTGGGGGGGGGCATTACCAGGTGGTTTAAGGGCATCGCAGCCCCTTGGAGTGTTCTGGGACGCTGCCCGCTGGAGCCTGCCTGGTCCCGCTAGCCCTGACCGCCCGGCTCCGCTCCACTGGCGTTCCCTGAGGCTGGGTTTGCTGCACCCTCCTCGAGGTAAGAGATCATGCTGCCACTCTGTGAGAGGAGATGAACCTCAAAGTCCAACCTGTTTGTTCTTCCTGTATGTGGCTGCAGGAGGCCGGTCTCCCAAACCCCGCCCCAATCCGCCTAATCTGTGTCGTCATCGCAGGCTTGTCCCGGCAAGATGGCTGCTGGCGTGAGTGCCACACAGAGGCCGTGCTGCCATGGGAGCACGGGAGGGCGCCGGTGCCAGAATGAGGGTACCGCGGTGCTCCAGGGAAGGTCTCCCGTGGAATAAATGGTCTGCTTGCTGTGTCTCCAAAGTTTATTTATGGTAGTGTTTTTCACCTGTGGGGTCACTGTTTGCAGTCTCCTCTCTCCCATCCCTTCTTCCTCATCCCGTGTGCCGCCGTTTCCCCTTCTCCTCTCCCTCCCTCCCTCCCTCCCTGGCCGCCTCTTTTACTGAGGAACGCCTTTGTTTGTCAGTGAACATTAATCTCCATTAGAAACGTGCCATTATTAATAGTTTGTAGGGCGAAACAGTGGATATTACTGTTTGTATAGTGTGGAAGAAGGAAGAACGAGTCAGCCCTTTTTCATCTGTCTGTCTATCATCCATCCATCCACCCTGGTTGGTCTCCATGGTGTCATCATACTTGGGATTGGAGGTCAGCCCCAGCACCCAGTCCCTGCGGGTGAATGGTGCTCCCCCTCGCAGTCCCCGCTGTGGAACACTGTGTCATCGTTATGCTCCTGTGTGCGATCTGCTTTCTTTTCCTGCTGCCGTTGCGTTGCAGCAGTAGCCACTGCTAATGGTTGTCTCCTTGACGGGGCCATCTGAGAGACGATCAGGTAGCTCAAGATTCTTGATAAATCACTATAAGCCACGGTACGTAAGTGGCTTGGTGGATCGTTCTTGCCATTTATGTGTAATTAGAGACTTTTGCTCCAGTGCCGTACCGTTTGCCGTCTTTAATCTAGATATATATATGGAAAAGGATTTCTGCAGAGCTGCCCCGGGTGTCTTTAGTCACCTCCCAGTGAGGATCCACACAAATCTAATTTCCAAGTCTAGAAAAGAATCAAATGACAAACACTTCTGTCTTCCTGTTACACACATTTTTTTTTCTGGCAAGTTAATGCCGCACAAACGCTGGAGGGAGTTCAAAGTGTGTTTTTCCTCATTATTTAAAGAAAATTTTAATTACAGTCCTTCAGAAGGAAATCTGAGTCAGGCTGTAATTGGTCATGCTTAGGAATTCTAAGAGAGGAATCCCTCCGGCAGATTTTGCCCGGCACTGTGGAATGGTCTCTCTGCATCTAGTGGGCTTCTTTTCAGCTTTCACCTCTTTCTGCACCACCCAGGTTCTTAGTGAAATGGGTTAATATTGGTCAATGTTAGTTAATAGAATGGGGGGGGGGGGGCATTGTGACAAATCCATTCTGATATTGCTGATAGTGTGAAGTTAGCTACTGATTTGCTAAGACCCGATGACGATGATGTGTTAAAATCAAAATGGCTGTCTTTTGTTTGTTTAGTTAAACCCATCACCACTGTTTCATCAAAGTCGAAATACCTTCCTTCCTTCCTTCTGTGCTGCTTCTTTTAAATCTGTTTTTTCTTCCCACTGCAATTAAGTTTGGGAAGGTCACATGATCTGCAAGTATCTGAGTGACCACCTGGCTCTGGAGTCCCTCTTCAGCTACAAGAGGCCTATTTGCTAGTCATTATTGAAAGGTCGTTAACCTCATTGTTATCAGCTGCTCTCATGCAGCACTTCAGACACCGCAGGAGGGGATCGGTGGGGAGCAATCTGGACCATACACACATTTGTGTAATTTCCTAGAAATTCATTTCAAACAAATTAGTTTCAGGAGAAGTCATCGAACGAGATGGAGGGCGGAGTCCTCTCCAGCTTCGAAGGGTAATATTCTTCTCCTGCACATTGACCTCCTTGCTCCTTCCTAGTACCATTCCCGCATTCATTCATCTAAATTGGTACCTCCAGTCTCAGGAAAAACATGAATAATTCCAAGCGAGACCTGTCTGCACTTAGTGTAATGGGAATATGCTTTTGGGGGGGGGGTAGTCAGCGCCTGGTCACGTTCAGGATGAGGCAGGCAGGCAGGAGGAATCGGGAGCTATCGCTTATCTGGCATGCACTTCAGCACCAAAAATCCCTCTTCCATTTCCCCCCAAGTGGAATAAATTCTAAAGCCTGTACTTAATTTCTTTGAAGAAGGAAGAAATTGGCCGGACCGGCCCGGTCGAGCAGAGAATGCCAAAATGCCGCAGCGACACTGAGCGCGACGGTGGCGTGCTTGAGCCGCTCCCCCCTCCCAGGGGTGCTGTGCGTCTTCTGCTTGCGCCCGACTGCTCTGTCGGTCCTGGGCTTTTAGGTGCCCCGTGTGGCCCGTTGGGGAGAATGAAAGCCAGAGCCCGTGATGGAGCCTCATGTAATACCTCTCAAGCAATAAGTCACGAGTAATTACAATGAGGATGAGGTCATCAATTAAGGCCTCAGCGCTGGCCGGGATGGGGGAGCCAGGGCGAGGTCTCAGGGAGGCTGCGTTGGCGCTGCAGCGTGTATCAGTCGTGCTGGGAGAGCAGAGTGCCAGTGGATTGGCCACAAGCACGTTGGGCCAATGATCAGAGCAGACGTGCGGGACGCATACTGATGACTCATCAGTCCATTTCCTCAAGGTGCTGCCGCTGGCACGCCAGAGCAGCATGGGGAGATTTCCTCATGCCTTTTCCTGCTAATTCCGAGCCTTTATGGAGGAAATATTTACCAGTTTATTACAGAATGTTAGGAAAAAAATTCATGAGATTCATGCCTCCGGGAGCTCAAAATTGAATTGATTCCGTTTGATTGAAATGTCAATGAAAATGAACCGTCGGCTGTGAGATTGCGGTTGGGGCAGGCGTGTGAAAGCCAGGATTACCGGATCGGGGGCTTATATTAAGATGGCAGGAGGGCTTGGAGCTGAACAGATATTGTATATGATGCACTGTGCACTCTCTACAGTAAGTGTTGTTCTGTGCTAGAATGAGGCTGAACTGAACCAGATGTAGCAAGATAGAAGTATAGGTTGCGGGTGTTGTCTAGTTAGAAGGATTACTTTGAGGTAGGAATACATTTAGAAAAGGAACAAATTTTAACACAAATGCAAAATAAATAATAATAATAAAAAACATACCTAGAATAAAAGTAGTCTAACTAGCTTGTTCCTTGTGCATACGTCCACTGAAAAGCATCACATTTGTAATTTACAGCATAAACTATGCTACTTATTTAGTGTGGGATATTAAGGCCTTGGAAGAAGTCTTTTTTTTTCTTTTGGACTGACAAATCTAGGCCATACTGGAGAAATCTTTCCTTAAACAAAGATAAATGGTTGAACTTGCTGTACTTAATGTGCTGTTATTTCACTTTTTCAATATTTACAGAAATTTGCCGTTGCACAGAAGAATGCATGTGACAGTCTCCTGATGAGCGTCCTATATGGGTCCTGCTGAGTTTAATGCTGGTGTTTATCTGCTCTCAGCATCCGGCAGGTCCTGTGCTTCCTGTTGGAGGGCAAGGTCGACACCCCTGCCTCGAGACATGCACCTCTTTGTGGTGCAGTTCGGCTATGGGCACACAGGTGTGTCAATGCGCCAGGCAGTGTCAGCAGGTAGAGAGAGTAGAGGTTAAACACGGCATTGGGGCAGAATGAGGGAAGCTGGAACCAAATTGTTCTCTGACACATCTGGGCTTCCATACACTGGTTTGACATTTACTCTTGAAGCAAACAAGGTATGTGGCTGTTTGCTAGGAGGCAGATGGAGAGAGAGAGGATGGAGAGAGAGAGGACAGAGAGGCAGGTTGGGGACGAGGTGAGGAAGGAGGGC
The DNA here is from genome assembly GCA_026780845.1 of Petrocephalus sullivani. Taxonomy (NCBI): domain Eukaryota; kingdom Metazoa; phylum Chordata; class Actinopteri; order Osteoglossiformes; family Mormyridae; genus Petrocephalus; species Petrocephalus sullivani. The sequence continues at coordinate 16,765,539 of JAODKM010000002.1, read as the reverse complement.
AGGCGTATGTGTGTAGTCAAGGGTGTGCATAAGGGGTCACTGTGTGTAATCAGAAGTTGGGGCTTTGTGGTTTAGTGCTGTGTCTCTGCTGCTGTCTCGTGACCTCTAGTTTCCACAAGGTCAGCCTTACTTCCCAACATTGTCATGACATCGCAACAGAAGTATTTCTGAGGAACAGTGATGGGATTTGCTAAATCGATCTGACTCCTCTTCATCTTGGTTTCCGCAGAAACAACTTTAAATGCCTACAGAACTGTGTCATTTCCATTATTTTCTCATTTTACCCTGTGATGCCCCCCCACAATCTGCTGCACAAAAGTACGACTGATTTAAATAGTTCAATAAATCTTACGGCTTGCGCTCCTGGTGGAATTGCGATGCGGGAATGCGACATGGCTCCGAGGCTGCCCAGTGTTGCAGCTCATGAACTCTGAGCGTTACTGGTCGCCCTGCTGTGAGATACTGTGTGCACACATGCGTGCTTACACAGTCACGCACACACATACTCCCTGGCCTCCTCTATCCAGATGTAAGAGGTCGCTGCTACCTGCCTGATTTGCACATCAGCATCAGCCTTCCGGAACCCACCCCCCCCAACCCCTCTCGCTTCTGGAAAACGGCTTACGAAGTGAAGTTGCTCACTCCCCGGTGGGGGAATCTCTTCCGTCTCCTGGGGGAGACCGCCAAGCGTGCATTTTTTTTTTGATATAGGGAGATACCAGCATATGGGGAGTCAGACAGGATGATCACTGTTACGGATTAAAAGCCCGAGCGTAAGCGCTGTATTCCTCTATGAAGATGCATTCTGTCTCTTGCTGCCTCTCTTAGATGTGAAGATAAATATCTGCATCCCTCAGCTAAAAGATTTGTTTTTTTATTTGGCATGAAGTAATTGTGGGAGCCATATATTAGCTTGCTTTTCTCATGTCGTCAGAATAACCTCATGGTTCAGAAATGATGGCTTCCCATGGGTGGAATTTGGAGGAAACCCCCCCCCATAAACTCTGTGAAGCTTAGATTCTGATTCTGATTCCCTGTGATTTAAGAGGCTTTACGGCCTCCTGTTGGCAGGTGAAGAGGGGGCATGTGTGTGAGAAGTAACCCCCTAACCCCCTCCCTGACCTGGTAACCACCAATGCCTTGGGTTGGGAACACAGAGCCATCTACTGGAGACAAGATACCCTCAGAGGAGAATCCACCCAAATTCAGGCAGGTCACATGCTGTTCTGTTTACTGTGCAGGCAATGCACAGCAAGTATGGCCTACATATTCTGCTTTTATTAGTAATAAAACAAGGCTCCTTGTGGCCGTCTTCTTGAAAGGGGCAGTGCTACAATTCCCAAGGAGCATTTTCCAATTGCCATGTAAAGGACACTCTTTTGACAACACGAAGGAATCATGGGAGCCTGAGACTGAGAAAATAGAAAATGATAAAAGAGATTTTGTGGGGGGAGGGGGGGTCTTTCTTTTAACCTGAACGTTGCGATAACTCGCAGCACGTCCGCTGACGGGAGGTCAGAGGCATTATCACGAGTAGCAGTGCGCACACCCATTTTAATATCCAGAGATTTGCTGTGCAAATCAGAAAACAAATCCTTACTGGTGACAGGAACATGCGAGGTGTCTATGGAAAACTCCGGAAGTTTCTCTGCCTGAGGGAAAGGTGCTGCTGCTTTGCTCTCATCTATTTTCTTCTAAATCAGCCACTGATGGCAAAAACAAATGATAGATGGGTAAGTGAGCCCTCTAATAGGCAAATTAAATGTATTTTTCATTCCCGCTGGATGGTTTTCATAATTGAACATGCTTTAATTGTTTAGTAATGCTTTATATTAACTGCACCTTCATAATGCCTTTACAATGCATTCATAGAACATTCAGTGCACTTTCATAATGCATTCATAAGAAGCATGTAAGTATACCTTAACATCCTAACATACCTCAACAGCTTTACATTTAAGATACATTAATAACAAACAGTATATGAAAATTCTAAAAATTATAATCGTATAATTATATAATGATGCATAGGTTAAATATATTTACATCCTGCTTATAAATGTTAAATGAATGGATTATGAATGCATTATGAAGGTGCACTGAACTTTTTAGGAATGCATAATGAATGTATTATGATGGTGCAGTTAATGCAAAGTGTTACCAATTGTTTTAACAGTTTTGCAAATGCTACTAGATGTTCCAGAAAGCTATGTTTGCTTTATGCCTCTGTGTATTAGTAGACGCTGTTCAGTTGGCGTGTCACTTCCTGTTGGCTGAAATGGTGCCCCCGTGAAACAGAGCAACACGGCACGTGTTTGCTGCAGTCCGTCGTGACTGTAGTCGGTGTTGAGGTCAGTGCCGACAGCGACCCAAGCGTGTTTGTGGTGCTTAAGCGAAACAGGGGCAGCATGAAGAGGTGGCAGCCGGAAACGTGTGGAAATTAGTATTTATGGGCAGGGTGGTCATGGCATCTATGGTGAGGTACTTTTAATGTCAGAGTCTTCATGATGGAGGAAGGGGGAATATGACATGATCACAGGAGAACAGTGCAATGTGGAAAGTGCAGTATGATGATACACTAAGCATTAAACCAATAAACACAATGGATACATTGTAGGTGGTATTACCAGGTAATGCATTTGCATATTTACATTGAAGAAGTTAATATATTTTTGATCACAAAAGTAAAGAATTATTCAGTAAGCATACTATAGTACATATTCACAAATATTGTATGATCACAATAGTACAATACTATACAGTATGGCCAGAACAATATCACAGAAGACAATATATTACAGCATTATGGTATGATCACAGTAAGGTTGTATGTAATAAACACAGGAGTACAGTATCATACTTGGACAGAAAAATATTTTATGATCACAATTATAGCATCCTACAGTAATGATCACATTAGTGTTGTGTCATACAGTGAGTATAGAATAATCATGCTAGTACAATATGCCAATATGGTACTGTATTATTTGGCTACAATAAGTATGGTCTAATGAGCACTGTAGTGTTAATCGACCACTACATTATGCTTTGCGAATACAGTAAATCACAGTAGTGCACTAAGCATGTTATGATCTCAGTAAATACAGCATGAATGTACACAGATAAATGTGTCCGTAGCTAGACTTATCTGGCTGTGTGTTTTGATTAACAAAAGAAAACTATTTAGTAGGGCTCTGCAAAATAATCAGTATATTGACTAAGAAAATGAGAAATTTCGATAAAATTGTAGACAAGGAACATTGCTAAATATCACACGTAGGCCATTGACATCACAGAAACAAACACGATTCCAAAGTCTCCCAACCTACAGCCACCAACTGCACTGCAAGCTAAGTATTCCACAGTTTTAGTAATATATTGGGAAACTTATCAGCCGCAACATCCTTTAAAAAGGTATTGTTGATATACAAGGCTGGCAGAGGTGTTGGTGTGGCCAGCAGCTTAGCCCATACTGTGGTCTGTGTGGATCCCAGTGCCTCAGTGCAGTGATGGGGACACTGTGCTGTAGAAATGGTACCGTCCTCTCCTTTCATTATTCATTCATTCATTCATTCATTCATTCATTTATTCATTCAATCAAAAGGATTGTGGTGTTGTGGTAATACTTTTTGCAGTTTAAAGTCTGACACACCGCAGACTGGTGCTGTGTACCGTAAACTCTGTCGATTAACTTATGCCCACTAATCTGCAAATACAGCAAACTTATTTCATCACTGGGAGCACTGCAGTCACAAACACCAGCAATTAGGGTTTCCACTTTCAATCTGAATAAACGCAGGACAAATCGCATCGTGTGTAGGTTTGAAATAAGACGCAGCATTTTATTTTTCACTACAAGATGGTGAAAAACAACTCCAGCAGCAATATAAAATCCGTTCCCTTAAGCGAGCAGTGAGGCAATCAAAGAAAAGCACGGGCTGTACCGTCTAGTGCTACATCCTACAACAAGAAGTAGATTTTTGTAGGATTTAGGCCTATTTATTAAAATTAGAATTCAGTTTGCTGCGTTTTTCATGTTACAAAAAATTTAGAAGGGGGATTCTAAATTTTGAGCTTTGAAATACAGAAAAAATTACTTGAATAATCAAAATTATTGATATTTATTAATAGGAAAAAAAATTGTTGTTAAATATTTTGCCGTATCTGCCGTATGTAGGTTACACCTTTAAACACCATGTTTGTGGTAATAATTGCATCTAGATCAAAATGTCTCAGTGCACCACACTACACTGTACGGTAAGTCATACAGTAAACACAATGTTCCCCTTCTTTTCCAGACTGTCAGCAGGCTGTGTGAGATGCTTTGGGTGTGGGGGCCAGCGCGTGCATCTGTTATGTGTCTGCTGTCATATGCATGCACCCGCACTCCCCCTAAAAGGAGTCTCAAGGAAGAAAAATGACATCAATGAATTTGACAGTTAGATACTCCAGTGTTGGTAACCAACCAACAAAATCAGCGGGGGTATGCTTTCAAATGTCAGGCACCTTTAAAGAAGTGCCCGTGCCTGTCCCTGTGGGCTCACCTGGCTGGAGCAGAGTGGGGAAGGCCAGGGCCAGACTCTGCCTGTGCAGACCATGGCGGCCTACTGGCGCGGGGCAAGGCCTGCGGCGGCCCCTGCTCACGCGCGAATGGGGCAGGCAGGCAGGCCTGAAGCGGCGGCTTTGGACACGGAGGCGGCCGTGGGGCGGGTTAGTGGCCCTCAGGACGCGGGAATGAGCCCAGCCTGGCAGGTTTGCTCAGGGTCGGTGGATTTTTCCAACAAGCCTGAATGACTCTGTGTGTCCCCAGAGGACAAGAAACAGCGTGCTGCCCCCGTTTTGATGGGGAATGGGGAGGGGGGGGGCAGCATACGACTCATTACCCCTCCTGGAATATCACGTGATCGCCTGCGATATGGGATGGGGGAGTTTCCTGTCATGCAGCTAGAGTGGAGGGGGGACGGGTGTTGCCGTGCACAGAATCATTAATGATCTTCATGCTTCCTTATTCCATGTGCTGTAGCCCGTTTTGAGGAATGTGATAGGAAAACGACACCAGCATGCCAAGCCCTGCGCCCCCCCCCCCCAACCATCCTATTTTGTCTCCTGCTATATTTGCGTCTTATTATTTGAAGCCCCCCCCCTAGAGGTTCAAACCCACTTAGCTAATTTGCTTTTGCATCCTGCAACGTCACAAATTTATGGCACATGTATGACTCATCTGCTCTATAGAGGTTGGATTATTAACTTTTATATTGATTATCCTGAATGCGTAATTATTAGTTTCCCTCCATGATTCATTGCTGTTGTCACTTTTGCTGAATGTTCTTCAGATCGGATTGTAAGATTTGCTTGGCTTGGGGTGGCAGACGGATCCGTGTGTTCTGGGGATGGGGGGGCAGGGGCACAGGGCTGGCCCATGTGTTATGATCTATGTGAGCCAAGAGAAAACGGAAGACTGCATTGTGTCATTCATATGACATTGATTAAAATGGCTGGTGAGCTTAGCGCTCATCAGGTGACTTTGCCCCAGAATGCCTTTGACATCTGTGTTTAGACTAAATTTTTATGCTACCCTGTAGGGCTAGGCAATATGGTAAAATATTTTATCACAATATTTTTTTCATATTATCTGATATTGATATTTATTATGATACACTTAAAATAATTATTTCTTTCTTTCAAGGCTCTATTTTTGGCTTAAAATTCCCTTAGGAATTCCCTTAATCAGATACAGAACATGAAAAAAGACAAATTGAATGGTATGTGAACTAAAATCTAATTTTAATAAATAAATCATGCAAAAATAAACTGTTTTGTCATGGGGGGGGCATAGCAAGAAAGCGCTGAGAGTACAGAGTGTTGCTAGGGCTTTTTTTCTGACAGCCTCACTGTGTAGTTCCCTGGAGTTCGGGGAACCCCACAACTGCAGAGGCTTAAGACGATAACTCAGGAATTGTGCATGGGTGCCAGTCTGGAAATGTTCAAATTTTGCGACCAATCACCAATCAACTGAAGTGACACCGCCTATTGTTAGCAAAGGGAAGGGTGAAAGCAGATGACATTTGATCTTGTGAATGTGATGTTAAAAAATATTTGATGGATCTTATTACTGTTCCCCAGCTGTAGAAGACATTTGGTCAAATAAACACAATAACTCTGAAAGTGTTTTATGGATCTTTTTCAAAGTCAGCAGGCACATTGCAGGGGTAACAAACTGGAGTGGACTGAATTTTAAGATGGATAATCCTAAACTGAAGAAGCACTGCATAGTGATAGCAAAAAAAGTGTAGTTTCATATATTTGTTGCCATTAGCGTGATAATTCAAAAAGTATTCCTATATGACAGATCTTTTTCAACCTTTACAAACATGTCACAAGGGTGAAGATCAGAGACAATAACAGTACAGACATTTCTAAACGGCAAAAAAACATTGAGACTGGTTCGGTTGAAATCGGATGTGAACGAGGCGAACTTCTTGCCGGTGACATCACCATGTAAACGAACATTTATATCTTAAAACCCAAAGTAGCACAAATGGAATTTTAGCAGTGTGTGAGTTCAGCCATCAGCAATAGTCCTTGTTTTGCGGGCAAGGAATTGGTATACTGTAAGTGAAAAAACCAAGAGCTACAATACTTGATTTGCAAATACTGCCCTTGTTGATTGAAGCTAATCCCATGTAAACAAGAATTTTATTTTGTTTTTTTGAGATGAGAGCAAAGCAGCAGCACCTTTCCCTCAGGCAGACACCTTGCATGCTCCTGTCACCAGTAAGGATTTGCTTTCTGATTCGCACAGCTAATCTCTGGATATTAAAAGTTTTTGTATTGTGCAAAAGGAGCATGGGAGTGCAATTAAGTCTTCTGGAATATGTTTACATGAATAGCAAAAACCATGAGATTGTGAAAAGGCTGATTAATGTGATTTAATTCTTGGGTCATCAGGAGCTGGCAGTTAGAGGACACGATGAGGGTGAAAACTGACGGCAAAGGAAACTCTAGATGCGCCTTCCCATTATAACGATTGCTTGGCATTTGTTATGTGTTTGTGTTGCAATGTAATGCAACAAAACAGTCATGTACAACCATGTAACCTACTTATTAAATTTATAAAGAATTTATAAAGAAGTACCTGATATGGTAATGGATGACTGGTAATTAAATGACCATAAAGCCCAAATGACCACAGTTTTGTACATTGAAAGTGGACAGGAGAATAAATTTGGAATGGGTCTCATATTAGGCATGTTATAAAGATTTGGGCACAGAGGTGTATGCATATACTGTATTGGTTATTACCATAAGCAAAATTCCTAATTAGGTGATAATAATGCCTAATTTCTAGGCAATTTTTAGTTGAATCCTTTTTTGGACTAGTGCTAGGTCTGGCAGAATAAAACTAATTTGGATTGCGAGACATGCATTATATTAAGTATTTGAGCGAATTAATTTTCTACCGTAAAACCCATAGTAATCGCACGATTCACTGCTGGCTTTGCAGTCGTGTTTTCTTTATGCATCATGCAATTTATTTTTATTTTTCGGCATTTTTTATGCTTTATGCAAACAACCAAAATGTTCAATTTAATTGAATTAAAAGTTAATTTGAGGGTTTGAAATAGTACATTTTTTAAATTTAACTATTAAATTATGTGCACATTTTTGGGGATTTTGTGAGCTTGATTTTGTATTTCAGGGAACGTTAAACTAATTAGAGCGCATGAATTAGTGCGTTGTGGGCAAAAAGAAAAACTGACTGTGGTCCTTCCACAGCACTTTATGTAACGTCAGTGTGTCCATTTGTGTCTGTTACAGCTCTTACATTTTAAGACATGAAAATTAATATTAATATGTATTATTATACAATAAGACAGTTAACCTTCTAACTGGTTAGCAAAAATTGTGCAAATTGGCATATAGGTTGAATGTGCAGTGAATGAATAGATGTAGTTTCAGAGGTACATGTCACAACTAGGACTAGGAGCATTGAGGTAAAACACGTTTATTGACGTTCACATTTCCAGTTGAGCCATCCGGTAACAAATTTTGGCCCGTTTGTGAGAAATTTAGCAAAATCACAAATGGGGAGAAAAACAAACAAGAACTGGTCATGAAAAGACTGAAAAGAAAAGAAATATTTTGGATTCCAGTGAGACTATATTGAGCAAGAATGAGCAAGTAATTTGTCTACAATGTTTTGTGTCAGTGCAGCACCACCAGCACATGTCAAACTAATTTGACAGACTCCGTTGGTTAAGTTCTGTCTGTAGCTGTAGTTTATTTTGGGTAAACTCTCAACCTCTTTGCTTGTTTTAGAAACATTGCAGTGTGAGGCTTTAGTATCCATGCAGATAAAACGTTGACAGGATATAATTATCCATAGCTGTAGGTACATGCATACTGATCAGCCATAACATTAAAACTACTGAGCGGTGAACTGAATAACATTGATTATCTCGTTACAATCTGCCAAGGGTGCCACTCTATATTAGGCGTGTGAACAGTCAGGTCTTGAAGTTACTGGGTTGGAAGCAGGAAAAATGGGCAAGTGTAAGGATCTGGATTGTGATGGCTAGACGACTGAGTCAGAACATCTCCAAAACAATAAGTGTTGTGGGATGTGGGGTACCTACCAAAAGTGGCCCAAGGAAGACCAACCAGTGAACTGGAAACTCACTGATGTGCTTGGGGAGCTAGGGCTATCCTGTCTGGTCTGAGAGCTACTGTTGTACAAATGGCTGAAAAAGTTGATGCTGGTTATGATAGGGAGGTGTCGGAACACACAGAATACGCTTGCCCATGCTGACCCCTGCCAAATGGTGAAAAAGCTATGTGGGCACCAGAACTGGACCGAGGCACAATGGAGGACGGTGGCCTGGTCTGGTAAGTCACAATTTCTATGTAATGTGGGCGGCTGGGTGCATGTGCGTCGTTTAGCTGAGGAAGAGATGGCACCAGGATGCAGGAAGACAGCGAGCAGGCGGAGACAGTGTGATGCTCTGGGCAAACCTTGGATTGTGGCATTTATGTGAATGTTACTTAGACACAGACTGTTCCCCGATGGCAGTGGCCTCTTTCAGCAGGGTAATGTGCCACACTGCAAAAATTATTCAGGAATGGTTGTGAAGAGTAGGAAAAATAGTTCAAGGTTTTGACTTGCCCTCCAAATTCCGCAGATCTCGATGCGACCGAGCCTCTGCGTGTGTGCATGTGTTGGGCAAAAAAGTCTGATCCTTGCGGGCCCCACCTAGCAACTTTGTGATATTTAAGTTCTGCTTTGCATCCCTGACAGATGACAGATGCATTTTCTACACTTTTAATGAGAAGTTCTTCCACACAACTGATGCTTTCACATTTTTTGTGGACCCTCGGCTGCCATGCACCATATTCCTTCTGTGGAGTAATTGCAAATTTTAAACAACGGTGTAATGCCTGTGATCGCTGTAAAGTCGACATGTCTTTATGTTGCTCAGCCCTACTAACCCGTCACAGGTGATCACTGGATACACTGCCTGGTGCGGGCAACTTGCACTTAACATGCTGCCTCGTTAGTAAGGAAGGCAATTAGTCTAGGATGCCAATGTAGATTCTGCTTCAGACTCTATATTCCTAAGATGTCTTTGTCTCTGAAACGATCGGGATTTGGAGTCTCCGTGTCTGTAAAAGCCGTGGTCCCTGCAGCGTTGCTCATATCTGTCACTCTGATAACAGCAGTGCCGCTTTTTATGGAACTCTTTCGAAACGCTGCTTAAAATGGCCAAAATAATAAAAATAACACGACGGCCCTCGGCTTTGACGAGGGAACCCTTCCAGAGGCATGGAGGCAGTCCTCAGTAGACCAGGGGGGCCTTTCTATTTATAGTTTGAAGTCAATAATGCTTTATCACAGAGCAGGGCTCCTCTTGCTACCCCCTACCGGAGCCGCTCAGCCAAATTCATTTTGAGAAATGGACCCCCCCAGGGTCGCCACTTTCCTTACAGGAAATAGGCTCTGTTAAATGAATGTACTATTGTGCGTTTAAAGACTACACCTGCCCTGGCCCTCACCTGGGTGGGCGTGCTTGCTTCCTGTTCTCTCCTGGGGTGGGGGGCTGTCTTTCTCCTTTTGCCTGCCCCTCTGTCCTTGTTGGATGCCCCTTCCCCTCTCCCCCGCCTGCTCCCTGCGTCTCCTTCTCCTCCCTCCCTATTCGCTCTGGCCCATTAGTCTAATTGAATCCCGTGTAACCACTCGGCACATACGCACGTCACCACTGGCCTGCCATTGGCTGGCACAGCTCGGGCACGCTCCTCGTCGATAGTAGCAGGTAGCCCCCCCCCCCCCCCCCCCCCCCCCCCTCTTCCCCCCGCGGCCCGCCGACCCCCCCGGGAAGGGGCGGGGGGGGGGCTTTTTTTGGGGTTTTGGGGG